>BMAV01004252.1:31373-51312 GCA_019973955.1 Trichonephila inaurata madagascariensis | reverse complement strand
GGCAGAATAAACTTAACAGAGAAATATAGAATTAACTTAATTTTAAAATAATTGCTCAACTTTCGCTTCAATGAAATGTAAACTTTTAATACATTTTCTTGTTGACTAATGGATTTTTTTTAATTAATGTCGCACCCCAAAGCAACATGAGGGCTACTGCTGACGAACTTCGCAATAATGAACCTCAGTTAAAGTGACGAGGACAACACTTGAAGTGTCAAACCATTCCCCAAACTTCCAGACCACACCAACACCAATTTGAGCCACGAGAAATGTAGCATCCATTAGCCCCTCAGCGGATCTTCAGTGGCCCAGAATTCAAACTCATGACTCGCTAACCGCGAGTTCGTTACCATGACCTCTCGGCTACTACAGCCACATTTTTCAATTCCTCTCTACTATTAGTTCACTCTCTCCCTATATATATATATATATATATATATATGTTGTTCAAATTTTCAATCGTTAGTAAAATATTTTTTATTGAAATACATTTTTTTAAACTTATAATGGAGGACTCTTGATGTTAATACAGTTTTTATAAATATTAATTCATTAATTAAATTAAAAAATGAATCAATATAGTAACAAACAAAAATAATAGTGCAACAGTATATATAGAAAGGAAAATCGTTCGTTGTGTCTCTGTAGTGCAATGGATAGCACGATAGACTTCTAATCCAGAAGTCGTGGGTTCGAATCCCACCTGGGATGGCCTAATTTCTGAGAATGTTATTTCTTTTTTACTATACTATTTTATTATAATAATTAAGTGTAATTAAAAATGAATAAACAGTAACAAACAAACAAAAATAGTCCAACACCCTATATAGAAAGGAAAATGAAAAATTGCAAGGAAAATTGATTTCTATTTTGTCACTTAACATTGTGATTATGTCATATGTATATACTTATTTATATTAATTGTAACTACTAATAAAAAGTAACTAAAATAAAAATTTTCTTTGTTGACCAAAGCAGGAATCGACTTTTTATTTTTTTTTTATTTTACTTGTTTTATATAAGTATAAAAAAATATTTAGTTAAAAAGTTTTAAATAAATTTGAAAAAAAAATTTAAGCAATTAGAGCTGGAAAATTTATAAGGTAAATCATATAAGCTGTCCTATATTAATAGTAGCAAATATATATTTAAATAGGTGAATTATTATTATTTTTGACGAATGCATCTTCAAGTTACGTTGTAGCGCAAAATTGTGTAGAAAAATGAATGTTCCATGACACATTTGTCATTTGTTTTTACACATCATTCAATATTTTTAGGTTAAATCTAATTATTACAAATTATAACTATTTTTCTAATTTCATCCACTGATCAAAATCATTTGTTTTATTTCAGTTGAATAGCAAATCATTGTAAAAGTAAAATGCAAAAAAGAGAATTTTCAAGGAAAAGTAGAGTTGTGATTTTCTGGTTCAGACGTATCAAAAGAAAAACGAAAAGTTACAAAAACATGCAATTACATTAGCTACAAAACAACTTAAAAGCAGCAGAATAACCATAACAGGAGTTTGGAAACGTGATTTCGAAAATAATTCTCAAGATGAGCGGGATATCTCTCGCGAGGTTGCTCTCTCAAAACTAACTTGGGGTTATTTTCTTTACAGTTTTACTGAAAGTTTAACCAAGGTGGAAATAAATAAAGTGGTTTTACTGTGGAAATGCGATATGCGGTATTTCAGTACGTAAAGTGAGGGTAAAATAGGTGATATTTACACTTCCAGCGTAAGATATTGAAGGTTCAATCAGCTAGATAGCAATTCCTTATTTTCTTATTAAAGTAATTGATATTGTGAGATCGTTCACTAAGCTTTCATTTTGATTCAGATTTAATGCGTTCATAACTATCTTTAGATAATCAGCGTCGCAGAGCTAGCAATTCTTTTGACAATTATAGATAAGTGTAGAGAGAGTTTGATGTTATTTAGAATCGGATAGCTATATATAAGTTGTTCTCCTCATACTTTGAGTTAGCCTATTAATTCATTATATTATTAATTGAATTCATGTGTCTGTGCTTATTTGGGTATTTGGTTAACCACTCCTAACGTCAGATTGGGTTGGAGTCACAACCTAACGAGTACAGAACCCTCGGAATTATTTAGTCTAGGGCAGGGATGGCGAACCAGTGGCAAGCGTGCCATTGAGGGCACGTGACACAATATTTTTGGCACGCCAGTGATCAAAATGGCTTGCATTTCTTTTCAAAATTTCAGAGTTCACTACGAAGTATTACGAACAAAGCGAGTGATCGGTCGCTGGGCGGCGGGGAGCTCACTCGTTTGTTACTGTCTTGGCTTAGCTAAGTCGAACAGTACAATTGCTTATGATGTAAAGTTTGTCTACTCATAGCATAGTCAATTCCATTGACACGACTGTATTTTAAAGTTTATCTGTGCTATATTTACGATTTTTAACTGTTATTTAACATGGCTAGATCAGCAAAAGAACAAAAAGTGCACTACAGTAAATGTAACGGAGAATTTCAAATTTGATGCACCGAGAAACAGGGTATTTTTTTAGTTAAGGCGACCAAGCGGTATGTGTTTTAGATTCTGGGATTGTGGTATGCAGAACATTATCTGTAAAATGGTATTTTGAAACAAATCACAAACCATTTTGTCAAAAAAGTGAACCCCAAAATAATTAACTGCTTAGAAACTATTTGGCAGATGACTCAAACTCAGCATGCATTCCACAAAAAGTAACATCTTACAATCCTAATATAAGTTATTTGTCATCTAATCTGCAACAATAGAAGTCACAGTAATGTCACTTTAGTTTAAATTACACGTATAACTAAAACGTTTACAACTATACAATGCAAAAGGTATTTTTTTCGTTGTAAATTGAGTCTTGTGTTGTTAGTATTTAGTTTTATTATTTTCCCAATAATCACAAGTCAAAATTATTTGATGGCACGTCTATACCTCATTAAACATTTCTTTAGAAAAAATGGCACGTCGATCCATAAAGGTTCGCCACCCCTGGTCTAGGGGAATGCTACACAGGTGAATCAAATGCTAATGATTGTTTGAAAAACAAACCTGACGACATTAGTGTAAAAGGTACGTAGTGAAGAACTTGAAAAAGTTAGACATATTTCTCTTGCCAGAAAAAGTATCAAAAGATTAGCAGCTCACGCTGGGACGTCTTAAGATTGTTTTAGGCCCTGGGCGAGAGAAATCTTAAGATTCTTTGAGGCATTGGACCCCTCTGCAAAAGTAGGCGCTACCTGAGATCTTTAAAAGTAGACAGTATATATGATGCATTATCAAATGAAACAAATAAATGTGCACGACTCACAATCTCAAAACCCTAGGCACAAACCGGCTCGACCGATGACCGTAATTCAATTACATAAGTTGACTGATTGTTAATGGTGTCAGGCCTAGGCCCAGACAGGGGCAACGGTTATACCATAGCAATAAAATCATACCATTTTTTTCCAGTTGACATGCAATTTGAAATTTCCTGTTTTTCAGAGAATATGCACGGGAATAATATTTGACCGTTAAAATTATCTGGATCATGATCTTATTCAGACAGAGTTGAGAACCAAACGAGACCCCCACCGAGGGCGAGACCCTGGGCCCGGGCCCAGTTGACCAGTGCCTTAAGATGTCCCTGAGCTCCGGACATTCAAGTTTCTAAATCTAATTATTCTAAATTGCGAAGGGAAAAAAAGTAAAATTCCTTTAAAATGAATTTCAAGCACCCTCAAACCATTTCTTATAAAAAAGAGTATAATGGATGTAGAGAAAACAAAGCTTCGCACACAGAAGATGGACCCTATCTATAAGTTTAAAAAAATACTCTCACGAAATTATTTAAAAATCTAGATACTATCCGGACACTTACATAAAATAAAAATTAGGAATAATATTTTTAATTAATCAATTGCTTAATTTAATCTAGTTTTTTTGATAATAGATGTAGCTTTCTATATTTTTAGTTTCTTTTGTTGCAAATCTTATAGGACAAATTAAATTCGCTGACTCCTATTATTATTATGGGACAGAGGGAGTAGTAATTTATTTGAAAAATTCGTTAGTGTTACTGGTATAACCTCATCATAAATCACTGGATTTTACGCATTTTTCTTATTAAGAAAAAACTTTTGGATATGCAAAATAAGAAAGCATTTTGTATAATTACGATGCTAGTTAACTAGTATTTAAACAAGACAAATAACTATACATAAGTTCTAAAATACCCCCCCCCCCTTTAAATGTACGTGAAAGTGGATAAACAAGATTATAATGTGAAAAATAAATTAAAATGCACTCTAGCTAATATATATATCTCTAAATACTGAAATATCTTCTTTTTTTAATACAATAAATTAATCGTTATAAGTACAAAAAAACAAAAAAACAAAAAAAAATGGAATATTTTTTTAATGAATGAAACTTAAAAGGTCCTATAATTTACATTTGAATGCTCACCGGAGGTTTTAGCTTTAAAAGAAAGAAAAATTATCCAGATATAATAAAAAGTGTAGGAGAAAAATTATTTAATTCCTATGTATTTTAAGCTTTTCTTTTGACTAAAGTAATTCCTTTCGTATATTTAAATAGACTTTTAATCAAAATAAATAGTTTGAGGGGGTTTTTTTGTACTAAAATTTACTATATAAGAGGGTTTTATTAAATTATATATATTTAATTCTCTTCTATATAAAAACAAAGAGCTTTTTTTTATACTATAAATCTTTTACCGATCTGAATATATAGTATTTAAATATACATTTTCTTTGCTACTACAACTTACTGAATTCAAATTTGTTGTTTTATATATATTTATTTATTACGCTACAATAATTTATACGTTAATATTCTTTAATAAATAAACTTCGTTACAATAATTCCGATATTTTTTTTACAAAGGATGAGATAAACTCAAACAGTAAGCATCCATTTTTCAAAACGCTGGAATATTATCTTGGCTTCTAAGTGGCCCGTGTTTAAAGAGGTTGGTGCTCGTTAAAATCTGTCGAAGCTCTAAGTCCTCATATTGGCATGGAGTAGAAGTTGTAAAGAGCGATGCCAGCTCATGCGTCGTAATTGATGTTTAACCTTGGTTCAAAATTATGGCATCCGTTGCCAAAACCCCCTGCATTGCTTTAAAGTGCAACGTTAATAAATATCGATTCAAAATTGGATTTAAAATTTTACTTCTTACACATATTCTATCAAAGTTCTTTAAAAATATAATGAATATGATGCATTAAGAATAACAATGTCAATCTCTTAGCGGAATAAGTTTAAATGCTTTGTATAAATTAGGACGTGGACTGGTCTTCTACAGAACCAGGATCAGGTACTGGTCTACGGTTTGTTAGGAAACAAATCACTCAACAGCCATATTTTTTTATTTTGTAATTTATATAATAATTATAGCGTTGTTGTTTTTTTCCACATAAAAATACTGAAAGTTAGTTTCGTTGAGTAACAATATGAAAAAAAATTTATATTATACGTAATGAACTTCAATCAAAACCCGAAAAATAATCTAAAATATCTCCTTGTTGTAAAAAAAGTATAAATTCCTTTTGAATTACTTTAATAAAAGGTGAGTATATATATATATATACGTATAAACAAGCAGCAAATTGAAAACGCGCGCGAACCACTTTATTATAAACTACATTACGTCCTAGACAATTCTTCACTTGTTAACATCTCCAGGCATTGTCTTACACAACCAAGGAGTGGAAAGATAAACTACCATTAGACGGTAAACTGAATCCCAATTTCACCCGACAGAGTGAAAACCATAAATTTCTCGCCAGCGACGGACGTCGATAAAAAAGAAAGTCGTTTCTGCCCCCTTCATCTTTTTTTACGGTAGGGTAATTTAGCAATAGGCTGAAAGAAATTGGTTTGCTTAAGTATTCCGATAGTAATAGTCTTCTCTGAAAGGACCACGTAAAAAGCTATCCCCGTCACTGAGCATTATCCCTGGATGTTTGCACTCTCCACCGATAACAGGTATGGGCTGAGATAACAGGTGTTAAAAGCCTAGGTTCTATGCTGAAAGCTATATACTCTTTGCGGATGTTTTTATGCGGTTGCTCAAATAGGACCTTAGATCTAGGCTCCTTTGAGGCTGTCTCTGAGAATCAACCTGAAAAGCATTTTAACGTGACTTCCATTTGAAATATAGTCTACTTTTTTTTATGTGTGGTCACATCTTAGGTAATACTGAGCATAGCTTTGCATTCAAATTAGTTGTTAAAGCTGGTGTGGTTAATTTAAGTTCATCGCCAAGATAACCAAGACAATTATAGACTGATGAAACCAAGTTAAAAAAAATGAATGAAAGATAAATTAACATAATCATTATTATACTAAATTTTAATATACGTAATATCTCAGAAATTTATGTTCCTTCTTTACAGTCATGTCCTTAGTTTTAAGATAGAAAATTTAACATAGAAGTTTCAATTGCTTTTTAAGGTTAATAAAGGTGATTTTAGCTAATAACCACGAAATAAACGAGATAAATGACTAACCAGATTTTTATTTCATCACTTTAAATCAAACAAAATGAGTAGAAGTAAAATGAGCATAATCTTTTTCACGCAAAGTTTGGATACAAAAGAAGTCTCACTCTCATCAAATGAAATGCTCATTTTTGCCAGACTAATTTTATTTTTATTTCACACAAAATGTTTTTCTCAAATATCAAGTTAACAGTAATTGTATTAAGATCAGTGCCGGTTTAAGCTCATTTCGGGTCCCCTTGGCGTTGACAGAATCAAAATTTATGCCAGAAAACCTGGTTAAGTCCAACTTTACGGGACTTCTGGGCCCCAGGCCCCTGGGCGCTCGCCCTTAGTACCTAGTGGATTAACCGGCACTGATTAAGATAATCTCCATTTAAAATATGCCTCTTTATGATGTAACTGTTGTGAGATAAGTTCAACATACTTCTAAATAGAATACATTGAAATTGAAAAAATGTTCACTTAAAAAAATCATTTTGTTAGTGCTGAGTCAAAATACTATTTTATTTCAATAAGTAAAATTATTCCATTTGCAAAACAAGTGTCAATTTTGTTTCCTCGTTGAGGTTTATAGTTTATAGCGTAAAATAAGGTTAAAGTATTGAGTTTAGTAGTACAATGGGGGAGGGGGGGAAGTACTAACTGGCTTTTATTGGAATACGTGATGAAATACTGCAATGAAGTAAACCTAATTCTGCAAATAAGGGGATAAATTTGTCTGATATACAAAGTAGATTAGTTTTAAAAAAAACTAAATTTTCGTACATGCAAAATGAAGAACATTTTTTCTAATTGGAAAAATTTATTTATTTATATACTTTTTGTCTTAATTTATATTTTTTACTCAATTGCATCAATCAATTATCCTATTTTAAGATATAAAATATTATTTTCTTTATACTAAAGTGCGTGAGAGAAAGATTCATATATATGTCACCGCTAAAGTGCAGAAATTAGTTAATCTACAGATTAGCTAGATATTTACATTAATAGCTAGGTAATTATATTACTATCTGAGTAATTACTGTACATTAACTAGAGTGATCCGTTTAAGATCAGAAAATTGTTTCATTTCTCAAATGACATAAGCAATCCGCTATCTACCAAGGAAACCTGCTCATTATGTACTAGACACTCATTAATTAGCACATTACCTACTAAACACTCATTACAGTGAAAATAAAATCTTTTGATGGAACAACAGCAAAGTTTCTGTACGCTTAAATTAAACATTGTTTATTAATTTTTTTTTGTATCTAAATGATCAAATTATTCCAGTCGAACAAACAACACATTAAATAGAATCAATCATCAATTAATTGAAAAACTACAAAGCGAAGAATCAAACAGTTTAAAATATTATTACAATTAAGGAAATTGACATCTTATTCATTTACTTCTCGAAATCTTAATAATCACATTAATATAATCAAGCAAATAACAAATTAGGAGATAGAAACAACCATAATCAATTGAAAAATTGTAATACAAAGAATCAAACAATTTAACATTTTTAAACTTATATTTTAATTCAAGGAGTCTTTTATCGAATACATTTACTGTCTCTGCCATTTTGTTTCTAAATGCTTTCGGTGTCAACGTTTGATCAAAATTCCTTGCAGAAACAAACGCTTGAACTTTAATGATACAGAAACCGCTAATGTGAAAACTCTCTTGTTAAAATGCGGAAAACTGTCAATTCTGCACATTAACGGAGCAAGTAAGTTAATCTGCAGTTTTGGAAGGTAATCTGCACATCAATAGCTTAGAAGTTTTTACGGCAACATATGTATGTGAATTAAAAAAAAACTCAGAGCTTGAATGGTACAATAGAAAATGGATTCAATGTGAAGTAACAAAATATTATCAACCTTAACAGAAATGGAAAATTGTTAATTTCAGTTAAATCTATTAAAAGATCATATTTGCAGTTAACTGAATCTGAGATCTAAGACATCAATCTTAAATCCAGCATCATCATATAAATCCACGTCATCTACTACAAGATGAAACTAATTATACCCAGCTCGCGCAGCATCAATAAATCTCAATGTTAAATTTTCACGTTCTCTCTCGTTTGTTTCATCACCTACAAGATATAATTCACTTCAATTCTCATATATTTCCATAAACAATTTTGGGAATTGAACGTGACTTCTCTCGAAAAAGAAGAATCAATAGAAAATAATAAAATCATACTAAATGAAGGGGAAGTAAGAGTGAACCTTACAAGATTCAAATTTGTCAGAGCCGTTGTTAACAAACGTTGCAACCTTGGCAAATTATTTGTTCTGCTTTCAAGAGTTTCCATTAGCATTTATCATTAAAGTCTCCTTTGATTCATTAATGCTTTTAATGGAGTTCCCAAGTTTTTGCTCACTTTATCTTTCCGGTCAAAAACCATTTATCCTCCCTTTTTTATAGCCTTCTTATCTCTAAGCAAAGCTTTGAATATAAATGTCAACACAGTTGCTGATATTATTCCTGTGGGCGTGTTTGGAATTAATTCGAATATTAATTTTTTCCGTGTTTATGCTTTTTTTTCGAATAACATGATGCAAGAGTGATCGTTATGTTCCGTTTTTCTTGACTTTTTTTTCAAACACTTTCCTGAAGTCATTCTTTATTTCGGTTAGAATTCTTGTGCACGCAATTATAAAATGCATATTTGATAAAATTTTCTGTTGTATTTAATATGAAAATTTTAATATCTACATATTAATAACTTACGATGTCTCTTTGGCCTAGTCAGTCCTGAGTGGGCCCTGTATCCTAATTCTTTAGGGAGCCCTTTTTTGAAAAACAAATAAAAATAATCGCGTTGATAAAGTTTATTTCAAAGTGTAAAAAAGTTACACATGTTGGGCCTCTGCTGCTTGGAGGACCCCGTATCATAGATACGACAGATACGGCGGTTGCTATGCTCGTAGGACGTGTGCATCATTTAAAACAAGGGATATAAAAAAAATTTAAGTCCCAATTCCTACTTAGATCAACAAAGAAAAATTTTATTTTCCCTACTTTCTATTAAATAGTTACAATTAATATAAAAATGGAAAAAATATGACAGAATAACAACATTAAGGGGTAATTAATTTTTATTAATTATCATTAAAGTATCGTATTGTTATCCAAAACAATCGTGTATATAAAATTTCAGTTCAATTGAATGCTTTAAAACGCGAGAAAAAAAAATATTTTAAAATTTTGATCTGTAATTCTTTAAATAATTAGTTTCAGTCAATTAATTTTTATTAATTATAATTAAATTAACGTATTTTTACCCTAAACAATAGTGCATAGAAAATTTCAGCTCAAATGAGCACTTTAAAATGTGAAAAAAAAAAGAAAAAAAAACCTTTTCAAGTTTTGACACACAAGTTGCCAAAATGGTCGCTAAGTCTTTAAAAATGATGCCAACGTGGCAGTAACTGTAGTTCTTTGAATAATTAGTTTTAATCAATTAATTTTTATTAATTGTAATTAAATTACTGTATTTTCATCTAAAATAATCATGTATGTAAAATTTCAGCTCAAATGAGCGCTTTAAAATGTATTTTATTAACGATTGAAAATTCCACCAAGATAAATATATAGACAGTGTGAGCTTATAGCGGGAATTGAAAAATGTTCAACAATTGATTCAGGGACAATAGTAGGATAAAAACAACATGCAAATAAGGAATTTTCATATTACAAAACCTGAAGGATATCCACCCTAATAATTTTCTAACGTACAGACTTAACTTGAGCTCTCTCAGTGGATATTTAAAATCTGAAATGATGTTTTTTTTAAGATAGTTTTTGAATACTAAAACACTTATAAATAAAGTCGTTATCCTCTCTTTACCGATAAAGCAAAATCATTCTCAATAAAAATGGCAAGTAAGAAAATAGAAAATAGTTTTTATTTGATAAAAATTGTATACTCAAAACATTTTAAAGAAATTTGGCTTAACCCTCTTGTGGTGCGATTATTATTAATTAATAATAATGCAGATACCAAGTAAGATAACTGACTTTTGTGACTGGTTACATTTATTTTTAAAATTATGTTGCTTGCAATTTTTTTTCCGACCATTCATTTGTTTCTAATTTACAACTTATTTCAAAATTGACGGGAATTATCGCCATCTTAATTAAATAAATGCAAAAATATATCTTCAAGAAAAAGTAAAAAAAAAAAAATTCTTAATGTACTTTTTCTCTTATGTGTTTCTTTATGTTTTAATTGAGAGAACTGAACAGTACATTATTTTCAAAGCATTTTTTTTTTTTTTTTTTTGACTTTCAAAAAATGGATTTTTAACATTCCAAACGATGAAAAATTTATTTTCAAACCCTTGCAATCCAATTCTCTCTGTCTCTGTCTCTCTTTTTTTTTTTTTTTAATTTTGTAACGGGTCTATCAGCGAGCTTTCCACTAATCATCTTGGGTAAAATTTCCCTTTTCAACTGTAAGTTCAGTTGAAAAGTTTTCTCTGAGAAGAAGACGAGATTTACGCAAATGAGAACTTCTATTTAAGCGTTTGCATTAGAGTAGACGAGGATGGTTAATGGTTGATGGTGGAGATAGAAGCGTGAATAAGATTACGGCTGGAGAAATAAGCAATATATTAAATAAGCAAGAGTTATTTAAAGAGAATACAAGCAAGGGAGTCAAGAGCGCTCCAGTTTTTAGATAAGTGTGTTTATTTATATGATAGTTAAATTAATCCTAAGTGATTGATCTTCCGGGTTTAACGTTTAATGCATTCTCTCCCTTTAATTGTGTGGTGTAATTAAGTGAAGAAAATAATATAATTGTGTTTAAAGTACTATGGCTTATCTCTTTACAGGAACACCCAAACACCAACGTTCTCAGGAACGTTACAGTTTGTGTGCAAAATGCAGTGTATTAATATAGTTTAATATACTCAGACCGTATTACTTTTTTACACCAGGCTTGAAAAAATCTCTCGATAACATATCTCTTCCGATAAAGATATCTACACAATAATTCTTTAGAAATATTTCAAAACAATTAAATTAATTTATTGCTTGTTTGTTAACGTCAAACTTAGAAGCACGGCACCGGACTTTTGTAGAAGGCTTCATAATTTTGTGGGTGACATTGTTTCTATCAAATCTTGGTTCAAGTTCTCTAGTACCAATGGAGACTCACCGCATGTAGAGGATCTGATGCTCGTTGAATATGTTGAGCCTCAAAGTTCTCCCATTAGAGATCTGAGTAGGATTGGATAATTGGCTGCAATATCTCTCAAGTGTCGTCCTTGTTGCTTGACCGTAGCTCAGAATTACGAGGTCCTTCTCCAATATTTTGCTTCAGAGAGCAGTGTTAATAAACAATCAATCAGTCTATTTCATAATTAGGAACTACACACAATCTCAAGTGATCTTTTTCTTAACTTTTGCACCACGTCAACTTGAGAGCATTGAACTGCGTTGTTACTAATGCCACCACCTGATCGGCAAATAAAATATCGATGCCCATGAAATTCATCATGGCAAAGTGCTAAGTGACTCCCGTTGTTAGCCGTATCTTAGAGCACCATACAGGTGACAGTACGATTTGGCTCGTTTCCATCCCAATTTTGAGAGAGAATGCCTCTTCCCCTTCTCCCAACCTCACGAGAGGACTTGCGGCTCGACAGCTATTTAGAGTGGCCCCATGCCGAGAAAGCACTATACATTTACCAATACCCATGCCTTCACCGGGATTTGAACCCAAGCCCTACCGCACAACAGTCAGCGTCGTTAACCACTATACTGGATGGTCGACGAAGCCACTGAGCTCTGAACATATTTAACGTGCATTAAGCCAGATATTCAACGAATCTTTAATACAACCAAAATTTGAACACTGAAATAACTGGAAAAAAATATATTATTTAACTACTTATGATATTTTTTTCAGTAAGAAATAATTTTATATCCAAGATCTAGTTATTAGTAAATACTTTTCAGAAAATAATACGGGTTTGTACTTCCTATTTTTTGAAGCAATATGTAAGAGAGTTTATAAAATAGTTTTTTACCAAAAAAATTGTTTAAAAACATAAGCGCGTTCTCATTTCATTACAGTTTTAAAACTCCCAATGAAATTTTGCTGAATTTCCGTTATAATGTTAAAGAATACGATATTCATATTATTTGAATTCAAGATACAATAATTTATACGATAGAAATCTAATCTTTCAATAAAGGCAAACATTAGAGCTTTAGATTCTTAGTTAAAACTACAATGTCAAAATAAAGTCTCTCGCATGATGTCTTTCAAAATAATTTTTAAAAGGGAAGAAACTGTTTATCAAATTTTTAGATCATGATGATACATAAGTAATATATTAATTTTTGAAAAAATGTTGAAATAACAGTGTATTTTTAAAAATTATAATTTAAACAGAATTCAAGCAAAAATTTATAAATGTATGACTAAACCTTAGCACAGGAATAATTTTGTAAGAGTTCTTTTATTAACGGATTTCCAACAATCTATACCTTTCTTAAAGTCATTTTATCTATAAAAAAAAAAAAAAAAATGTATATATATATATATATATAATTCCAAACGCTCCAATTTGAAATTAGAAAATTGTGTCTTTTTAAGAAGGGTCTCTCTAAAATCACACCTTTAGAGCTGGTGTTTGAAAACGCTGTCAGAAATATTTTGATTTCTTACTTCACACGCAGATTTCAAGAAGCTTTTGTAAGAGAAGTTTTTGTTAAGAAGCAAAATTTTTCGATTAAAACTTGATTTTTAGAATTTCCTTGAAGTAGTACAAAACAACATTTCAATAAATTTTTTTACGAAATTTCCTAATTCGAGACAAATTAATTTCATGCCTCAGTAATCATGTGGAAATTTACTTTAAGGACTAATTAAAAGTACAATTTGCTTTAAATTATAACTCATTTATTTAATTAGTGTTGCGTTATAATCAGAATGATTCTTTTAAAAACTACACTTAATTGCTTTCCAGGTGCTTTTTTTTCAATACAAATAAGATAGTATAAGTTTATATACTCGTATTAGATAGTTCAGAATATATCGCATGGATGTATAAAATGTAGTTCTTTAGTAGAATTTTAAAACACACGTAATTCCTCATGAAGGTAACGTAGATATCAAATATTTCAACTGTTAGTAAGATAGATTAAAAAAGATAAACTTATACCTACATCCGGCGAAACTGCGAATTAGCTATACCACAATGAAAATCGTGAACGCGCGCGCGCGCTTACAGAATTTAATTTTAAAAAGTTTTAAGGATGACTTTGTTAACTAAGTTAATGAACACTTAATATATCCAGGCTTGAGTTTTTATATGTATCCATGTAATAAACTTTTAGTTTTGATTTTAAAACAAAACCTCTCAGAAAAACTTTTTTTTCCTAATGTATTTTGCTATGTCTTTCATGCTTCTAAAACGCATCTCAAACCAAAAAAAATTTAATTCCAAATACGTTTAACATATTTTCGAGTAAAAAAAATTGCAAGTGCGCTTGGAGCTACATCAATTCAAAGTGCTACGAAATGTTTCTTTGTTCACTGACAAAAGTTTTGTAGAAACGACTCTCTGTGAATCAAACATTTACTAAGACATACAATATTCAATATCAAGATTCTATTGTGAATGTTCCGCTTGAATGATAGCTACAAATTCTTCAAATATAATGAACGAATAAAACATAATTTATATCTCTATAGAATTTATTTCTCTTCAATGATTATAGTTGCACTTTAGAAAACTTTTTTCTCTAAACTGGCAATGAAACCACCAGGCAATAACTCAAAACCTATACCGAATTCTCTCAATATATTTTTAGAAGTGCATAAGAGTGTATTCTCTCATGAAAATTTGCTTTTTGTAGTATCAATCACGCATGCATAAAGACTAGAACTTTTTTCCTTGAATTAATATTTATCTGCGGATTGTGGGATAAAAGAGCATTTTTTTTTCTTTTGGAAACAGGGATATATTTTTAAAAAAAGTATAAATTAAATTAATCTTTTAAAAAAGGAATGCAACTCATTTTTTTTCCACATTTTATGTTTTAAATGGAAAAAAAATAAGACGTCGCACTATTCTACTACTCGAGAGCTTTTGGGTGGCCGCGGTAGCCTAGTGGTCAAGGTAACGGACTCCTGGCCGACGTGTCATGAATTAATGCCTAGTACCGCTAAAAACCGTCGTGTAGGGAAGCGATGCATATTAAATCTGTCGAGAGCTCAAATGTCCTCCTGTTGGTAGGTGTGGAAGTTAGGAGAGGGGTAGGAGTACCAGCTCAGATGTCGTCCTTGTCACTAGACCAAGGTCCAAAATTACGTGGTCCGTCGACAAAAGCCCTCGAGTCGTTGAACAGTGCGACGTAAATATTCACTCACTCGAGGGTTTTTTGAGATGGTCATCGTAATTTTAAACCATAGTCAAGTGATGAAGATGACACTTGTGCTGCCCCTACCCCTCTCCTAACTTCCACACCACACCACCGAGAGGATGTTAAAGCATCGATCGATTTTATGTACATCGACCCAATCTACCTGGCGGGTCTTCAGCGGTATTAGATTCAATCCCAAGACACGCCAGCTACGGATCCGTTATCATGACCACTAGATTAACGCGACCACATAGACATATAAATTCAACTAATTTCGAAAAAAAAAGTTTAATATTATTCATTTTCTAATAGTTTTTATTTCATATATTAGCTTAAAATGTTTCTATTACATTCAAAGATGATGCATTTCATATATTAGTTTAAAATGTTGCTATTTTATTCAAGGACGACGCTGCCAGTAACGTTGAAAGCTCTTACGCAGCTTTCCCATCATCGGTCTTTGACTAATGCTGGGACACTAGAATAAAAATAAATCTTTCCACGGCAAAAATATTTCTACTTAAAATGTACCAGGAACTAAATCAATCCATAAAAGTAGGGGTTTAAACATGTATTATCTTTTAATATTTTTTAATATGTTTTTTAATCTTCATAATGGGAAAAAAAATGCGATTACTAAAAATAATACATGTGTAATAAACGCATTTTCATGTTTCTCGGAATTTCTATGCAATAAGAAATTTCTAAGTTCCGTTAAAAACTGAAATAGAGAAAGAATTTTACCGGCTCATAATAATTTAGGAATATACTTATACTATATAATATTATGTACACTTTACATGGCTTAACATATTCCCTTTTTAAATAATAGAATTTTAGTTGAAACTCACAATTTTTACTTGTTGTTAGCTATAACTACGAAATAGAGAACAAGTTAGCAATCTATCAGAAAAGTGAACCAACATTAGTTAATTTAAAATTTGGCTTACTCCATAAAGTAGGAACATATCTACGTTAAAAAATAGCGTCATAAAAGATTATTAACTTCAAATACAGACATAGACGATAATGCGATAAAAAAGGAAAATGTTTGACTTTCATATAATGATCATGAAGGGTTACTACGTAATAAAAATATTCTGTAATAGTCGCTACATGAGATAATAATTATTAAGGACTGGCAAAATGAAGTCATGCTTTTGAAATAATGACTCCTGTGGTTATGTTGTAATAAAAATATTCTGTAGAGAAAAGGTCACCCACAAGATAATAATTATTCCGAGACAGCGGAATAAAGTAATAATGTCAAAAGGCTGCTACAATTAGTTTCATTGTATAAAGAGCGTTGCTATAGAGAGGGAATTTCGAAAATTCGAAAAACGGGTCATATGTAATAATAGGGCAGGTCCCTTGTATTTTTCACGTAAAAATGTAATAAAATAAACTAAACTATATGTAAAATAAAAAAAAAATTATATGCAATGTGTTGCTTAGAACAGTTTTAGTTATTTAACCAGTTTCTTAACATTTAAATCGTGTCAATGCTTTATGGAACATCGAATTCCCTTTCGCCTATTATTACGATCTCTTTTATCCGAACCCACAAGTATTTTGCGATTTCTTTCCTTTCTACATTGCTACGTATGTCTTTCAAATCAATCTCCTATTACCTTTCGATCAATCACATTTTTCTAAAATCATTTCCCCATGTGATGCATTAACTACTGTTCTTTAAACTTTTTATGAACTTCTTTGCAGATAAAAATCATAAACATCAACTTTATCCAACATATCTTTTATTCTATAAGCACTACTACAACAAGTTGCAAATCAGACAACCATGGCTTAAAACACCAAGACAAAACTCGTACTGTTACTTTCACAAATCCTGTTTTACAAATCAGTTACGGAAACAGTGACCATTTAGATAATAATAGCAAACAATTTATTCATGCGAATATATTACAATTATAACAACCAAACGCGATATATATAAAAAAAAATAAAAATAATTAATCCACAAAAAGATTTTTTAATTATTTCATTCTAAAAAAAAATCCAGTAACGAGTTCAACCATTAATAATAGTATCCCCTTAAATTGCTTATAAATATATTTAAAAAAAGAAAACTAAAAATACAATTATTTTTTTAATCAATAAGAATGTTTTTTTTAATAAAAAAAAATATATATGTCGTGGACTATCGATTCTAAATTTAACGAATAATGGATTTTATTTAGCTTCCCAGATTCACAAGTAAAGAAAATAACTGAAAATGCAAATAAGGAATTGTTCAAGGCAAAATCATATTCATTTTTCATCAGTCTACTTCGATTTCATAAAATAAAGAAATACATCGAATTAAAAACGGCATAACTACATTTATAAGTTGTTCTTGACACTCTCTCTCAATGCATTTTTTATTGAGTGGAAAAGAACTGCTACGTTCAATCACAAAATCAGATTCTCGCAAAAGGTCTTACATATCTTTCTTATCACGTCATCATTCATCAATCGTATGTGTAGCACAGAAACGAAACAAACATTAATCTCAATCTAAAAACATTGGAAAATACAACTCGCCAGGAATTATTAATAAATTTACATTTCTCTCCGCTTAATGTAACCACTATATCTCATATTTATTACTTTGATGTGGAATAAAAAGGTATATGATCATTCAAATAAGGAAAATGTATTTCACTGTTTCGAAATATATCACAATATGCGGGAATATATATTCTTCATGTTATATTAATAAAAATTAAGCATACATAATTCTTTAAAACTGTATATCCTCTTAAAATCTTTGAATGTCCTCTTTCTCGTATCTAATGCTTTTCCCTCTCAATGTTTGAAACGAACAAACAGAAATGAAGTAAAAGGATTAAACTTTAAAATAATATTAGCAAAATGGAACATAGTGCAAATACTCAAGTATAAATGCATTTATATTCTGGCTCAGTTTATTCGAGCCAAAAATGTCAGCTCTTTGGCAAAAGTGCAATTAAATTTTTTAAAACTTTAAATTGACATTATGAATGAAACAATTAAACAAACACCTACAAAACTACATGCTAATAAGGTACTTTTATGTGGTAATTAAACAAGGTAGACATATTCAGAAAAAATAAATAAAGGATTTCAAAAGTTTATCTTGTATTGTATATGCCAAAATGCCCTATTTATCCCTGTTACTCAAATTTTTATAACAAATAAATCAATATACTTTATCTCAAATAACCAAGACTCCTCTCAAGATCTCGCCTTTAAAGTTGCTTTCACCTAATTTCAAAGATCAGTACCCAAACTAATTACATTTTTCAGTTAAAAAATATCTCAGAATGAATATATATAAATACGTTTATTCATTATTATTATACATGTTTGTTTATAATAGTCTTAAAATTCAAGATTATTCTATAAATACGCAATTGCTCGCAGAAAAAAAAAATGGATTATTAATATTATGAGTTAAATTATAAAAGATGAAATTTGTAAAAAATACAAGAAAAAATAATTTAAATTAAAACAAGAAACGTATTAAAATACTTTTCTTTCTTTAATTATGTGTATAGTTGTAATTTGTAATTAATTTTGAAATATACACATATTTTACTCGAAAGAAAAACTTCTGTTTTCTAACTATAAACCAATAAATCTTTTTTTAATAATTCGTATGTATTGGCAATTTACAAAAGAAAAAAAATGAATAATAGAAAACTAAAAAAGAAACAAATTTCGAAAAAACGAAAACAAAAATACGAAGAAAACGACTTTAACGTTTCCCTATTTTATAATATTCTCAACAACATTAAACATTTTTCTTCAAAAAATTCGATTATTATCCACTTCTATGCAGCATACATTTAACAAATGTTTCGAAATATGAATATTATTACTACGAATAAAAGCGAAATTGTGTGCGTTTGAGCAGAAGTTGCATGCTCTGATAAATTTAATTATGATGCCATCATTATAGAACAAAAGAAAAAAATTTTATTTCCAATCGAACAAAAACAATTGTTGTTATTAATACTCGACGGAAAAGACTGGAAACCAAAAACTCTAGAAACCAAACGATAATATTTGAAAAAAAAAAAAGCCAACTTACTTCCCGGTTTACTCAACAGGTGTTAAGTTTATCCGCTCGAGAAAAAAAATAACGTTCACTCCGATTCTCGGCTTTATTAGCTGAAACACACACAAACATTCGTTTCGTAGACAAAACAAGGAACAAATAAATCCATATGGATTCCGGCGTATGGCGCGAAAATTCACATTACTGGACGCGAGAGTGCGCCGTTAAACACGGAATCATTGAACATGCAGAGAACGATCCTCAGTCGGCCTAAGAAGCTACTGGAATAAAGGGGAAGCTTAACGTCGGGGATGACTACCGAGCATTGGAAAAAGAAGAAAAAAGAAAAAAAGAAATGAGAGTAATAACACCCTGAACGGCGCACGCGTACCTACGAGAATGGACGAATGAGAAGATAGGGAAAGTTCAGGCGGGATCGTTCATTGGTGGAGATGAGCGGCGGATGAGGACGTTTTACCGAAGAATATTGCGTCACCGGGATGTTTAGTATGGTATTCAGAAACTGATGAATATTGATTATATCTACATCTGTGTAAAGTGGAATTTGATATGTGGGGGCAGTTTTTGACTAACTTGTCTTCATATAATTGACACAAGGAAAAATTACTTAAAATGTAGATCAGGACAAATGGAAGAGCTATGTACAGCTCAGTTTTTTTTTTATTTGAGGATTGTAGTTCCTTAAACCCCCAGATGAAGGTATCCGACTACGTTCCAAGCCCAAATTTTGAAAAAGCATGAAAATGAATTTTTTTTTTTTTTTTTTATATTTATAGCAACCTGAATTAGAACACACATATAGAAGAGTTTTAAGAATATTACTATAGTAAAAAATGATTTACATACTATTTTTTTGGCAAGAAAATGAAGAGAAAATGACGTATTTTCCAACACATTTTTCTTTCATGGAAAAAATACTTCTATAATAAATGCTCTGCGCAGGGGCGACTTCCGCATTGCGG
>BMAV01004252.1:0-25794 GCA_019973955.1 Trichonephila inaurata madagascariensis | reverse complement strand
TTTATGTAATTTTTTGTAAATTTTTACCCATTTTAGTAATAATAATTTCTTTTTCTCTTCATAATTTAAGCATATTTTTCTTTTTTTTTTCTAAATGTACTAAATAAATCTAAAACCACAAAATTCCCCATATCTCCATTTTTTAAAAAAGTTGCCGCAAGGAGTCGATTACCTTAAAAACAAATAAAACGTTTATCTTTAAAAAAAATCATTCGTTTCACAATTTATTTTTTGTTTATTTTAAATGGAAATAATTGAAATATAATATTTTCCAGCACAGTGATAGAGAATTTCCTAATTTTAGGAATTTTTAAGAAAATGTTTTTCGTAAACACGGAAAAATTCTTGAAGAAAATGCCGTTTAACAATGCCCTCGTGGGAAATTCATCCTTTTCACCGTCTATCATCATTTTGACTGAAATGTTTATGCTTCAAACAAGAATATAAATAACGATAGGTTTGAGGCGGAGAGTTATAAATGATCTTAAGTGACTGAAAGATCAATTTTCCGGATCTTTGAGATAAAGATAAAATGTCATTTAATTAGAGCGAGTCCAATTTAGAGAAGTGTACATATTATGTTCGTGGACATCAGCCTTATTCGAAAGAATGCCGAAATATTCCGCCAACAAACAAATATATACTTCGTCAATATTTAAAAACATATTTTTGATACAATTTTACTTTCTTTTTCGAATATGAAGCTTTTTAAATCTGTGAATGAATTTATTAATGTATATATATATATATATGTCAGGCCCCAGGCCTGCTGGTAAAGTGAGGAGGGAATCATCTCTATAATACTTCTTTATTTCTTTTTAATCACATGAAATCCAACATGGTGGCCCTTTGGCGCTCAACCGAGTAGAACAATAAACAACACTTCGGCGAGGAGTCATCAGCTAAGGCTTTTCGAGTATGCTTTCTCCCTCGTCAGCGCTCGCTCCACCTTTAAATAGGCTTATTTACCTACAAATCCTTACACGATGGTAAGGAGTTCTCGCTCTATTTTCATTTATTACTTGCTTAATTTTGAAGCTAAACTTTTCAAAACTGACATTATATATATATATATATGACAAAAGTATTTTTTTTAAAAAAAAGAAAAGAAATCGTGGACAATTTTATTTGTTGATTGTGTTTATTACTTTTGGAAAACGAATTTCATCTTTCTTGATATAAAGTGCTAAAGAAACAAATACAAACTTGATTATGGAAATAAAAAAATGAAAATAACTTACTTTTATCTTTAAGGTTAAAGATCAGAATTTTAAAGCTTTTTTTTTTTTTTAACAAATATTTAATAGCTTTTTTCTATTTACATCTGAAACTCGTATGAAAAAGTTGAATCTCCATTTTACTGTTAAATGATTTTTTTCCTGGAACCAAGAATATAAAGTATATTGAAAGAAGAATCTCTATTTGACAAATTTGCCTCATAAAAAACTGGTTTTTGAGATTTAGCAATTTCGTTAAATAGAGGTCCTACTACATATAACTTAAACACATCAATAATGTATTACTAACGTACCAAAGTCGAGGTTGTGTTGAGGCAGTGTTTTTAGATAATTTTCATGCATAACACACACAAATTTTTAATATTTTCTGCTTTTTAAATAGAAAAATATTCCAGAGTTCATACAAGTTCACGTGAGGGTAATGCGCGTGTACTCTGATTTATCATATTATGTTTCAAAATTAAAAAATACTTGATAAATACATGGTTTCCTATTCGTAATTTTTTTCATGCGTAAAGTCAGAACAATGTAACAAAAATTAGCCTGCAGATGTTCTTTTAGTTCTAAATTACAGTTAACAGTTTCAAATAAATTAAACTACTTGAGCTCGTCTAACATAATAATCTTTTGGGGTTGTTAAGTAGCTTTGTATTTTAAGTTTTTAAGAAGCTTGCGTAAAAGAGAAAAATGTAGAAAAAAAATCACAAAAATATCTCACAAAAATTATCGGTGGGTTTTTGAATAACTTCTAAGTATCCTTTATTATTTGAAAAAATCTGTAGGAAACCTTTAGTATTGCAAACTTTTCCTTTGTGGTCCACCCTTCCTTCTGAGGTATTACATTTTTACCACAGCCATGATGCTGAATAAGTTCTGTGGATATCATTTCTCGGGTATCTTGAATACCGGGGAACATTTGAGAAAGGGATGGAGGGTTGTTTATAAAAGGGGAAAAGAGTGTCTAATGCAACAATAACTAGTAATAAAACAACAGATAACATGCATTAATAAATAACACAAGCACACTCATCCTTCGCAATTTTTATAAAAAAACGCAGAAATTTTCTTTCTGTATTTAACTTCGTTTAAAAAAAAAAGAACTTATCTGCAATATGCATTTTTTCTTTTCCCGTACATGTATATATATTCTTTACATAATTTTTTAATTTAGTTTTTGTAGTTAGATACCTTACGAAATTTATTGAATTATACTATATTTTCTTACCATATTTTCTTATTGTTTATTGCTTTTTAAGTATATGTACATATTACATGAATTCTGTTCATATTAATGATATGAACAACTTATGTAGTCACTATCAGTATGATTATTAAAATAAGTAAGAAAAATTATATTTTTAAAATTCTCAAAAATTAACTATATACATCTTTAAATATTTTCATGAATCGATTAAACTGTATCTTTAACAAGTAATATATAAAAAAAAAATTTAAGTCAATTCTCCTACTTAGTCAACAAAGAAAATTTTTATTTTAGTTACTTTTTATCAAATAATTACAATTTATATAAATATATATATACATATGACAGAATCATAATATTAAGTGACAATTAGTTTTTATTAATTATCATTAAAGTATGATATTGTCATCCAAAACAATCGTGCATATAAAATTTCAATTCAACTGATTGCTTTAAAACGTGAGAGAAAAAAATATTTTAGTTTTGATCCAAGTCGCTAAAACTGAAGCCAACGTAGCTAACTGTATCGGTAATTCTTTCAATAATTAGTTTCAATCAATTAATTTTAATCAACTATAATTAAATTATCGTATTGACACGCCAAACAATCTTGTATAGAAAATTTCACCTCAAATGAAAGCTTTAAAATGTGAGGAAAAAAAACCTTTTAAAGTTTTGACACAAGTCGCCAAAAATGATGCCAACGTGGCTGTATCTGTAATTCTTTGAATAATTAGTTTTAACGAATTAATTTTTATTAATTATAAATAGATTATACCATACTGTCATCCAAAACAATCGTGTATATAAAATTTCAGCACAATTGAATGCTTTAAAATATATTTTATTAACGATTGAAAATTTGAAGAAGATATAGGGAGATTGTGAACCAATAGTAGGAACTGAAAAAAAGTTAGAAAAATTTACATTTTCAAAATTCTCATAAATCAACTATATACATCTTTAAATATTTTCGTGAATCGATTAAACCGCATCTTTAAAAAATGCGAAATCTAAACAAATCCGAATCTATCTTCTATTTCACACCCTAAATCTTTTCCCGGAAACATTCTTTTTCGAAACAATCAATCCATGCTATTAGAATATTTCATTTCCTAGTATTTACTATCCCCAGCTTCTAAAGAAGAACAAAAAAGTAGCAATCCCAAACCAATTTAGAACTCATCCTTAACTGAAAACGTACATTTAATTTTCCTCTCCAATAATTGATTATTCCACCTGAACACTTATATTACTAGACACGCCCCAGTACAATGTTTGTATTCTTTGCCTTATGGACATCTCTCCAGGTAATGCTTAAGCACACACATTCAGCAACGTTGAATCCATCCCAGATGCTGCTGTGAACGAAGGCTCTGACAGACCGACGTACTCCAACCTATCATTAAGGGGGTCAAGAGGGGTGCAAATTTGGGGGTCGGTGCGCTATTGCCATGCTCGATGAACTAGTCCCTAAGGGTGGAGCATTTATCTCTGTGTAACACCCCACAAAAGAACTTGACAGAATCGAATATTTTTACATATTTATAGAGTTTGTGAAAGAGAAATTGGAGTGTGTGTTTTGTCCTTTCTGGGAGCTGGATTTACATAACAAAAATGTTTAATGTTTTGCTTCGTGTATAAAAATGTTTAATTTACATGATAAACATGTTAAATTGCCTAGTATGTTAACTTGTATTGTAGAATGAAGTGTTATGCATAGTCAATTGGTTCTGACAAAAAAGCATGCCCTATTCTCAAACTTTATTAATCGGTAAATTGAAATTTCGGGTGAATTGATCGAAAAGTTTTGAATTGGAGAGCAAAATGCAATTAAATTTTTATATTACTCGTATATTTGTTATTTTGCAAAACGTGTGAATAATCTCAATTTTTTCTTTGTGGATGTAATAATATTCATAGGAATATTCTGAATAGAATAGAATACTAATAACCAAAAAAGAGGTAAATAATTTTTTTCCAGTGCAATTTTCTAAAATGCTTTAAATTATATATAATAAGTAATGCCCCTTTGTCTACATGAGAACCCCAATTCTGAATAAACTTATTTTTCAAAGAAAGAAAAATTTACATTACCGTATCTGTGGACAAGACAAAAAATTTTGGAACTATTTTTAAAGTTAAAATAAGGTACTCGACTTATATATGGATCAGCTAAACTCAGAAAAGAAAGAAGGGAGGGGTTTTTGAACAGAACTTTTATCCTAAACGTAAATCCTTCAAAATCAATGTCAAAATTAGAGTTTATGAATACTTTTTACTTCATTTTCACTGATTAGAATGTCTGAATACACGTGATCACCAAGCAGCAAGTTTTAATCCAGGGTCCATGATCTTTTCTTGCTCCTTTTCCAAATTAAAAAAAATGATGCAGAAATTATAACCAGCATTAATACTGCACAAGGGAAGGAAAAAATGTTTAGGCTTTAGATAAGGTTGTCACATATAAAAACTATCGTAGTTAGTATCTAGTGCTTTAGTTTACGACACTTGGATTGGAAAACATTCCACCTATTTTACCCGTTTAGAGAAATTTTCGGCTTTTTTTCCCCCACTATTCGACAAAAACAAATAATGATAAATAATGTAATATCTCAGACAGAACAACACTTGATGTTAACTGAAACATCTCAAGACCCCATGTAAAATACCAAATACTAAATTAATATTCTTAAAAAAAAACTCTCATATTTGCTATAGCAAATAATTCCGAAGTTTAGAACTTCTTATATAAACAGAAAATATTATAAAAATACCTGAAAACAAAATGTGACTTTTATAATCATGCATTCGTTCTATATTTTACAGGAAAATTTCGTAACATTCTAATTAATGAAAACTATACTTAAAAAAAATTTAGAAAACCCGAAGAAATATTATTTCTAGCTAAAAAAAAACTGAGTTCTTAAGAAATTTTTGCACGAGACGTTACAGAACAAAAACTTCACGTTCTTTTTTCCCATACCTTGATACAGCAAAGCGGTAAATGCCGCAATAAAGCTCCTAACTGTGCACGACGAATGAAGATGAAAAATGGCCGGCCCGGAGGCAGGATGATAGAATCGTTTATCACAGCTTCGAGTGGGTGTGGACATCTGTTCCTTTTCTTCTCGTTCCATTGCCGTGATATATCTCTTCAAAATTAGTACCTCTGTTCTTCCTACAGTTGAAGCTAATAAAAGTGCTAATTTCTCATAAGTAAGGGTTGGTGAAGATCAAAGAAACGATGCGAAAAATATAAACCGATGTTAGTATTCTATTTTAACATATTAATGTATATTTGCTGTACATATTTTGTGTCCAAATGTGTTTATTTATCTTGAACTTATTTTTCAAAATATGCTCGAGCGTTTGTTTTCTGATGGGTTATCAGTATCAGATTTATCTTTTAGTCATAATGATAAGAAAAGAGGTTTTACGAGTAAAAATGTTTTGAAATGCATCGAATTTATGATGAATATTCTTTGGACTTCACTTAAAATAATCTATTCTGTAAACAAAAATTCTCAAATCAACCGGTGGAATTGTTTTGTAAGAAAACACATTTTAATGCTTATTTTTTTTTTTTTTTTTGTTTCATTGCACAATGAGCTAGATTCATGACGACCACGTGATTAATGCAATTACATGTTCTCTGTTGAATATATTCGAAACTGGTATTGTCTAATATCAAGTATAAGTCTAAAGATACAACTTCTGGTTTGATAATTTTTTAAAGATGTTCAAGTACTAAGATTTTTCAAAAAGTTTTTCAATTTTTTTTTTTTTTAAATTTGATATTACATATGTTTGTTTTTTTAAAATCAAGTACATTTTGTTTACCTATTCTGCTACAAATATGTTCTTTTTTAAGGAAAGTTTCTGTAAAAAACAAAAGTTGGCAACAGCGAAGGGTATGAACAAATTAGCTTGAAACACGCGATTGCAGTTACGTGACTTGATGCCACATGATTTTAGCGCATTATTCCTAATTGTGCAATAAAACAAGATGAATTTTATAATTTTAAAGTTATTCTAATGTGTAAAATACTGAAAAAAATAAAATAAGTTCTACAATTATAAAAATTATTATTTAGAAGTGAACTGCTTTGTCTTTTTGAAACCAAAAACAAATCCGCCGTGAAGTTTGGTTGCAAATAAAATTATTTACGTTACTTTTTTGAGAAACATTCAAATTCTCTCATGTAAATGTTGCGAAAACAAAATTAATATTTAAAATGTACTAGAAAATATTGCAAGAGCTTGGATATGAGAATACTTCGTTCAATACTTGACTGAAAAAGAACGAAGGAAGCTATGTTATGATTTTAAGTTGATAAAAGTGTAAAATATTTTTAACTCATAAAAAAGGCTACTGATAAAATAATTACTTCAGTATTTTGTAATCATTATGGATCTTTTATTTAACAAAAATGCATTATCTGTGTACAAATAAATTATATTAAATATAACCAAAAGGTTTTTTATTTCATCGTGCATTCCAATAAAGTCTGTTTTGTTTCTGATCATTATTGCGATTGCTGAAAATAACTTAAATAACATTTAAAGTTAAATGAAATACTTTATACTGCCCTAGAAAAGTGTAGGAAAAATAACTATTAATATATATATACCTTTCTTTGTAATCGGTAAATGTGCGCAAAAATATATTTATTATTTTTTAAAAAATTATTAATTATTTTAATTAAAATAATTAATTAATTATTATTTATTAATTTTTAATTAATTTATATATAACAAAGCAAACCATTTTATAGCAATTTAACAATTGAATAACAACAATTTATTATAATCGCTACATCATAATAACAATTAATCCACGCAGAGGATATTCAAAACATGTCTCCTAAGTATAAATTAATGTATTTGCATAATTCGTCTAGGTAATTTTTTTTCTAGAAAAGGATGCTCTACACTTATTAAAGAATCTTTATTCATAATGTGTTAATTATGCGATACAGTTAATTATGTAATAGATATCAGCCAATTGAATAACCAAATACTATAATGGATGAGGGTTGAAGAAAAATTTTAATTATGAATTTCGTTTATAATGAATTTAAAATTTATGAAGATATGTTTTAAATTCACTGCGTAATATTTACTAATAACTTCTATCTCACATATTCTGGAATACATTTTTATCTATAAATAATTTCTGTTAACTGTTCTTGGAATTTTAAGGGTTTGCAACTTACATTTTTATGTTGAATTAATTCCAGATCATAAAAATAAAATTCTGATAAAAAAAAAAAAAAAAGAAAGAAACTACCTAGCATATACGTTGCAACTTTTGAAAATAGCCATAATTTTCAAGTACTGTATATTTCGGCGTATAACTCGTGCCTGTTCAAACTGCAATTTTTAATTTTTGGTATACATACTTGCCAGATAATGCTCAATTTTCTTACGAAGAAACCTGAAATGTATATGTGTAATGCTTTTATCTTTTGAAGTTTTGATGCAGTGTGTAAGTGGATTATAAAAATTAGAAACGAAATTAAACCTGACGTCCCATCTAACAATCTAGATGGGACGAAACATGGCTTTTTATTTAAAGATCAGAGTAAAAGTAATGGTGAAGATGAAATATAATTCGAAAATGAGCCTGAAGATATAATGGAAAAGGAAATGATAAACTTTTTATGTTATCCACACACACACACATTAATGGAAGTTCATTTCTTTTAAATAAATAGTATTTAAATATATGTAGAAATTTATTTTTCATGCTCATATTGTCTTTATTTTTAAAGCTATCATGTTTATACCCAGTATATAATGCGCACCCATAAATTGCGATTTATTTTTTCCTGTTAAAAGTATGCGTTATGCTGTATATACGATGTTTAAAAATTTAAAATTTCTTTACCAAAGACCTATATATAAAGCAACTTGCAACATTATGTTACAGTTCATTCCACGAATAACCATCTTATTTTAAAATAATTCCACTACTCCAATTTAGAAAGAGCAATAAAATAAAATCACTCAGAGCCACTCGAAATCTAGTTCCCTTTCCAGAAACTACCCTTCAGCATCCAACAAAATTTCCCACAACTTCAAATTCCATCAAAACACATCACAATAACACCGATTCGAACAAACCGAAAACACGGTATTCCCACGAAAAAACATCAAAATGCATTGCTTCACAACCTGTAAAAGAAGACTAACCTAATAAGTTAAAAAGCATATTCAAATCCCAGTCGAACCTTTTAGACGGGACTTTCATGAAAGCGCCCATTAAAATTTGACATGAAAAGATGCATTAGTTGACTTCCGTCTGGGAGCATAGGATTCGGCGTGTAAGCCCACACTACAGGATGAGGTTACAGGACCGCCACGTGTTGCTAATGGACCCTTTATGCCGCCAAATAAAGGGGGACATGTATAATAAGGTAAGCAGAGATTATATTATCGAATTCGTGGAAAATGAATTATCGGTAGAGAATTCTTCGAAGAGTTATTAGGGAAAGATTTGAATGCGCGCGGTAATTGGATGTTGGCTTTGAGGAGTTTATTTCCACTAATTTGAAAAGATATAAAGGAAAAATAGTTTTGCACAAAGGAGACGCCATTAAAATCTCTTAAAATGTAAGTTTGAAGTTGCAGCTTAATGTTTAAAACATGGAACGTCGTGTTTATTTCGAAATAACTTTATAACTTGAATAATTAAGAGTAGATACAAATAAAGACTGTTATATATCATTAGAAGCATTGCTTGTTGAAAAAAGCCGAAAAAGAAACAAATAAGATTCCTTTTGTCCCATAGTTTTATACACAAATAATTAAGTTAAATTTTTTTAAAAAAAATTTATTATTCATTTACTTTTTGATTTGATTTTCTTTTGTTTACAATTAATTTATTCTTTATTTTAATGGAGATGTATACAAAAGATCAATTGCTAGTTTTTAATAATATATGAATACATTTCATATGACTTTTCATATATTCCAGCTTATAACACGCTCCCTATTAACACCAAAATAAGATCAAATTTTATGGATGCGCGTTATACGTCGGTTATAAAAGTGATAGAAAAATAAAGAAAAGATGATAATTAGAAAATTAGATTTCTATATTTAACTGAATACTGTTTTTTGGGAAATGCCATACCTTATGAGCTTTCGTTACAGAATAACATGAAAAGTTCCTCATATTTGTGTCTTCCGTTATTCCGTTATATCTTCAGGAAAATCAAGAATTATGATCCACAAATACTTATCTTTTGTTCCATCTAGATTGTTAGATTCACTACATATATATATTTTAACAACTATTCATTTACATTAGATTAATTTCATTCTATGTTTTTATCGTCCACTCACACACTATTTAGAGATTTCAAAGATAAGAGCATCACACATATATATTTCAGGTTTCTTCGTAAAAATAAAAGGTGCGCGTTATATACGGCGAATATGCTTAAAAATGAAAAAATTAAACAAAATCAATAACTTAGTTAAAGAATTAGAAATAAAAGTTGTGGGTTCGTATTATAATTCTTATAATCAGAATACTACTTCGACTAATCTGAGAAAAAAAAGAAAAGGGAATGTGGGTGTATGTGAAAAAAAAATGTGTGCCAAATCAAAGAATATTTTATTTTAGAAATATGCGTTAGAGAGAATTGCATTCAAGAAATATTACTCATGGGAAATATATATATAAACTTTTGTACTGCATATTTGTTTTTTGTATATGTAATTAAAAAACGAAAAAGCACAAGAAAATATTGTTATTTTTGAGGCAGAAGAAAAAAATCTTAACAGAAGGTAAAAAAAATTGTAAAAATTACCTAAAAAAGCCTAAAACGTTTGTCCATGTAATGAAATAAGTGTGTTTTCTTTTTTTTTTTTTTATTTTATTAAAAACGGAATTAAACTTCCCAAAGGTTAAATTTAATTTATATAGAGCATTATAAGCAAAATCTACAAATTTAAGGTATCAGACTTCGTTCGGAACCGTGATTTTGCAAAAGCGTATAAATAGATAATATTTATGATATTTAGTGTCACTTATATTAGAAAATGTATATAAAATTGTTTTAAGAATAGTATTACAATAAAAAATTATTTAAGTACAATATTTTGACAAAAAATGAACATAAAATGACCCATTTTGAAAATATTCTCCTTTTGTGAAAAATGCTTCTATTATAATAATATTTTGCTTGTATATAGCTCAGACCTCTGTACAGAGGCTCAACTACAATTTTGAAATATATAACTTAGGAGGGGGTTTATCCATGTTTTATGACAACAGAGGGGAGAAATTTTAAGAAAAAAACGCCGATAATTATTTCAATGGGTTGTAACTCTGAAAATAATGTGAATTTTTCAAACAAAAAAAATAGTTCAGACTCTCTGGAGAAGTCTTTACTTTATATAAGCACACACACACACAAATATTACTATTTTAGAAGCATTTTTTTATAAAAGGAGAACATTTTGAAAAGGGGTTATTCTAAGTTAAATTTTTGACAAAATATTGTATTTAAGTAATTTTTTTTGTCAAAATGTTCTTAAAACAATTTTATACATGTATTATAATCTAAGTGTCACTAAACATCATTAAAATTATCCATTTATGCGCTTTTTTGAAATCACGGTTCTGAACGTAGTCGGATACCTTAAAAAAAATATTACAACGAAAGAAAGTTTCTCTCTTAAAATTCTTATTTACAAAGAGAACATTTACTACATAATTTATGGTTAAATCAAAACAAATATATAAATAAATTTTTAGTATTGCCAAACACATTTCCTATATTTATTCCAATTCAATCGGTATCTAACCCACTTGATCACCAACACTGATCAACAAAAAAAAATGCATCAATATTTTGTATTTTTGACATAATAACCAAACACTTAAATAATAGATCTTTACAAACAATATAGAACATGTTAAATACTATAGCGTGGGTTCTTCAGCATAAAAATACCACTGATTTACGCTACCTTGTCTCTTACATATTCAGACTTTAAGAAATAATTAGACATTTCCTTTATCCAGAAGCCAATTTCCATGATAAAACAGAAGGAACAAACAGCCACCTCCAGCTAAAACTTTGATCATGACTGCTCAATTACATTTCACCGAGTAGTCACGCAAAAGTGCTACTATCGCCCACCGCACCTCAGAACAGACCACCTGAGATGTTGAGCCTTACCTAAGACGCACTTCCCAACCAATTGGCTAGCAGGCGTAGGCATGCAGAAACTAATAAGCCAACACTACTAAGTAGGCGAGTAATAATATTTGAAAAAACAAAAGTAATATGGGTAATTTGTATTAATTTCGCTCTTTGGATAGCCTTCGAGACTAGGTGCATGCGATTGAAAAAGTACAAATTTTTCTAGAATAAGGGTTATGTGTTGGTAAAATGCATCTGTTTTTCCAGAAGAAAAATGTTTTCTTAAATTGCTGGTACTCTTTTGTTTTCTGTTTTATCCTTGCTGGTTCCGCTTATGGAACTAGGAGAATGCTTGGTATTGTATAAAGCGACTCATTAAGAAACATATTGAATTGTTCATTTTATATTTCGTCTTTTAGATAAGCTATCTTATTCTTTTAGCTATCTCAATTAAGTTTTAAAGATTTCATATCAATTTAGCTTTTATTGATTATTTATAAAAACAATCTAAGAAACGTACACATCCGGAGTTTTATTCTGGAGGTGCATATCTATCTATACATGAAAAACATTCCACTGTTCTCCAAATTGCATACAACTAACTATCTTCTCATTGTATTTTAAGTGTAGAAATCTATAATCTTTTTGATGGCTCTCCATTTCACCTGTTTCGCACTAAAATAAAAAAAATTTAAAAAGAAAAATTTGAACCACCGGGCTATAAGCAATTTATATATACACAGAATCTGAGACGATAGCTCGACTAGAAGTGAATGAGGAGTGGAATGGCTTTAATTTACGTTGCACTGTGAAGTAACACAAAGGCTATTAACGACGGACCTCGCAATTTTCAACCGTGGTCAAGTGGTGAGGATTACACCTGAGCTGTCAACATTCTCCCTCTCCAAACATCCCCCCTATGCCAATGGATGGGGCCCACAGATTTAACGTGCTTGGGGCCCCCTCTAACATTTTTCTTCAGAGGCACTAAGGGTTTCCCAATCCTTTACACAAAAAACGGCGACGGTAAAAAGAAACCATAAGGCTGCTGTGGCCCAGAAGTAAATGGGGATAAAAATCGCAAAAACAAACAAAACAAAAAAAATCATTACAAGTGTATCGGGACATATACCCAAATGGCCCAAAAGCCACTTTTTAGAATACCTTTTTATGGTCAAAAGAAATAGTTTTAAAGATGCATATTCAAAGAAAATATTTATCAAGGGAAAAGTTGAATTGTTCAAATCAGGGACCACAGCCACATTGTGCGATGCAGGTGATGGGGAAAATCTCATTGAAAAATTCCACCATTTTTCCCCAACGTCAGCATTCCGGGGAAAACTAATTTGGGGATCAAAAAAATTTTTTCGACTGAATGAGCACCTCGTACAAAGAAAAAATCCAAATAGGATAGATTAAGATATTTGTGTGAAAAGGGAAAAAACAGACCTTCCGTAACTAATCCATCTCTTATGAATGCCCAGGTGGTTGCTCACATTTCTTTCACAATAAACTGACTTTTGGTCATGCTGTAAGCATATAATCATTCACCTGAACTCGTAGTGAGTTCGACAGCTTTTTCTTGTAGGAGAGGGGGATCTTTTTTGTCCATCTAGACAGCTTGGTATGAAACGCAGTCCAGTTAAAGAACCATAGATTACTCTGTAAGGACGTTATACTATTGCTTGCTTCATTGATACTACTAATCCACTTTATCCGAATAGCCTCCACCCCCTTTACTGAAATGCTGGTTCTTGGTTTTAACCTACTGACTGCCAGGTAAATTTAGAGCGTCTTGCCTGGGTGCCAAGAATTTTTATTTTAAAGAAAACATGAAGTTTTACAAAATATAATAATATTAAGTTATTGATATAATATTGTAATAGAATTTACAGTAATTTTTGTTTAAAAAAAACACTACGAGATAACTCGTAGCCTGGTGTCACTGAATAAAATTCCTGTGCTGAGTGCCGTTAACAAGTTACCTCGAAGGGTTTTTTTTTTCGGTAAAAATCTCCGTAAACAAAGATTTTCTTTTCGTTTTGCTTGATTTTTCAAGCTCGTCACCTAATTTCAACTGGCGACAGTCATATGTGTGATGTTATATCAGATTTACATACAGACGTGTAATATTCTGATCTGGGGAAAACCTATAAGACGATGGAAGCTATACAGAGTTGTAAAATAATAAAAATGAACTGATAAGTAATAAATAGCTGACCACACGAAAACCGTCTGTTAATACAAGAAAATCACTCTACTCTACTTCGAAATCTTCCTGAAGAAGGGATATAAGTTCTATAACCAAAGAAATCGAGGAAATAAAAAGTTTCGTAAAGCGTCAATTTAGTTAATCAGTTATGCATTTATTTGACGGCGACGGCAGCAATGCACGAGAAAGCAGCAACTATAATACAAATTCAGCTGTCTTTTATTACTTAGAACATTTTCCTCCCACAAAAAAAAAAGGATACCCACAAACTCATGTCGAATATGTACAAAGAAAAAAAAAAAAAAAACGTAAGGAGATTAAGTATTCTTGTCCAGTGTGTCCCAACAAAATAGCAATTTGCGTTAATCCTTGCTTTAAAGTTCATTATATACAGCAACAACAATAAAAATTTGTTACATTCATTTATTCTAATAATATCCAACTCACACAAATAGAGATATTTAATCAATCTAAAATTTCAGCCAGAACTGCGAGATATCTCGTTGCCGACAGTTTCGGTACACACGCTTACTACGAGATATCTCGCAGTTGTCAGTCAATGGGTTAACTCTGTCTTATGCTTGGACTTGGAATGAACTCGTCTCTAAGAATTGCTAGTATAGCCATTGAAATATTCTCCTAGTACCCTGTTTGTAAATCATTTTTAACCCTTTTTTTCTACCGCATTTGATTTACTGAGTTTTTTTGTGTAATATTTTTTTTGGGTCATTACATTGAAAATTGGGAAAATTATGCAAAATACCAACTTTGGGGAAAATTTTAACGTTAGAGCCATAATTTAAATTAAAAAATATTCAACTGTAAAATTAATTATATTCACTGTTCACTTAAAATAAATAGTAAAACGTTTCTAAGGGCTTCATTAACATACAAAAAATGAGACCTTTTTACATTAAGTATTTTTTTAACAAAATGACAATCTTCGCAATCCGCTGAAAAAAGCCATCGCGTATAAAACTATTCCCCTTTCCCCAAAAATACTCACATAAAACCCACGCGCCAAAATATCTTGGGAAAAGGATTTAAAAAAAATTTCCTGCAAAGTATAAGAGTATTCGTAAAAAAAGGTTATTCTATGATTGGAGTGGTACTTATGACCGTCGGTAGATAAAGGGGGACGTCTCTCTTTTTTGATTAACATGACTCCCATGTTCTTTTTACGGCCACGATTAATGGCAAAAATTTCCAACCCAAACCCAAAAAGAGAAACGGATCGAATATGTAAATGAGATATACATAAAAAGGGTAGCGTAAACCTAGATAGAGCATAGCATAGGGAGCAGGCTAAAGGGTTTTAGTGTGGAATCTTTCTGATCAATAGCGTGACAAAGCTTTGGTGAAATCTTTGGGGACCCAAGTAAGCAGTCAAGAATTAGCTAGCGGATCAAGAATCTTTTATTTAAAGTTATAGAATTTTTTCTAGGTCAGGACCAGAACTGAAAAGGAATTAATATAAGTAATTTGATAAACAGGATTATTTAGGGTAATTGGATAGATGATCTAGTTGCGGATCTGACTTAAATACGTGATTTAACGGGTTGACTCTCACTTTAATTTAATTGTCAAAAAGAATTTAATAATATAAGTTATTCTTTAAAAAAAGTTGTATTAAGAATTATGTCTCATCATTTTGATAATCCCAACCTCTAGCTTACGGGAACCCGGGGAAACGGTCATCCAGGAGGGCGTTAAATGGCGCCCGAACGTATTTAATTCGGGGTTAGGTAATGTAGGGGGAAAATAAAATTACCTAAAATGTATTTTTGGGTGGGAGAATGTTGCGAGTTTACGAGTGCATCGATAACAATATACAGTTACTTGAAACCCCGAATCTGTCATGGCTTCTTAAAAAGTCACCCGGGGAAGGGCTCAAGATTTATTCGATTTTTGGGGTCTTTTTAGACAAAATACACCCACGGATTTTGGGCAGCTAAAGCTGAATTGGGAAGGCTTTTCCCCGATCAAAAAAAAAAAAGAACTACAGTCGGAGTTTTATGCATCACAGCAGGGAAGAAATCGGGGAGGGACTGATTTTGTATATGATTACTAAAAATAGAGAGAAGTTTAGAATTAGAATGTCCCAAGCAGACTTAGTGGATCATATTTTATTTCGACTCAAACCCAAAATACAGGACTATGTGGAGGTGCAAAACCACAAAATACGATACAATTTTTTAGAAGTCCCAAAATTTCGAAGAGAGATATTCTTGCAAATTACAAAGGTTATCAGAACCATAATGAAAGACGGGTCAAAATGCGTAAGATTTAAGCAAGGTGAAACTGGGGGAATTGGAAAAAGGAGTAGACCAAATAACAAAATGAGTTTTAAGAGAATAGCCGTCAAAATAATAGAGGGTTCGAGAGGAATAGGTTTAATAATAATGATCAAAGATTCAAAAGGGGTTACCATTTCGAAATGAGCGAAATGATAATTTTAATAGAGGAGACCGTAGAAATAAGGGTTTGAGGATAATTTTAATCGAGGCGATAGGACGCAAAGGGGACGATTAAATATTGTAAAGGTTAATGATCAACCCAAGAGGTGTCGACAAGAGAGCAATTTGACTTTTTTCCGATATTAAGCACCCGTAGAATTCCCCAAGACCATATTATTAAATAACACATTTTTTAAAGGGTATGGGACACCGAGCAGATAAATCTTTTTTATCGGGAAAAAGTATACAGAAAATATTTTTTTTTATAAAAAAAATAAAAAAACGCGAGCCCAGGTAATAACAGCCCTGGAAATGCCAAAAAAGGGGATTTGAATTAAAAAAGAGAAATTGGTATTTTGTGTTGAAAGATTTGAATACCCATGTATTCAGGTATAATTTCATAAGGGTCAAGAATAGTATTAGATTTAATCAAAAAACGTTGAAAATTGATTCTCAAATAAATAAGGGGGTTGAACCAATTAAAAAAGGAAAAAAATTGAGATAGATTTATCTAAAAAAAAATTGGGGGAAAAGAAAACAAAACTACAAAAATTGTTTAGTAGTTTTAAAGGGTTATTTTAGACAAACGGTTTTTACTCATGTCTTATACCATGAAATTGACACGGGGGATAACCCACCAGTGCTTCAAGGCCCTTTTAAGTATGATCGCACTAAAAAGCAATAATAGATTTTTACATACAAAAATGTTACAAGAGGAAACGATTGTTTCCAACAGTCCCCCCACGCGTCACCTGTGGTATTATGAAGAAAAAAAATTTACCACCGGATAACCGGGAAACATATAGATTTGCAGTGACTATAGAAAATTAAATTGATCACAAAGTATGGATACCCCCTTTTCCGTTAATGATGATTTATTAACGAACATACCATATCCAAAAATAATGTCATCTCTTTTATCTAAGAAGTGGGTATTTTTAAAAAGGCAGAAACCCCAGCGATATAGTTAAGACCGCATTTGTAGAAAAAGTGGCACTTATGCTTTCGCGATGCCATTCGGTTTATCAGAGCAGCCCCAATTTTCAAAAGCAATTTAAAAATTTCCCAAAAACCCGGGGATAGGAAATTTGGGGTGTTACATGGGTGACGTTATTATCGCGTCTCCATCATTCACTCCCATGTTGAAATTTGGGGAAATTTTTTGTTGTTAAAGGGGCAGGATTAACATTAAATAAGGAAAATGTAAATTGGGGGATGAATTGAAATATTTGGGATTAATTATTAGTAAAGAAGGAATTAAAACGGATGAGACAAAGGTTAGAGCTATACAAGAGATGAAACCACCCCGTAACCTCGCCAAAAAAAGAGGATCTAAGTTTTTAGGTATGTCCCAGTGGTGGTACGCGAACCTATTAAAAAATTATGCGGATATTTGTGAGCCACTCTTATAATCTTAAAACGAAAATTTAAAAAATTTGTCTGGTCCAATGAAGCACAAAAAGGCATTCGAAGAGGTCAAGGAGGCGGTAACAAAAGCGCCAGTTTTAAAATTACCAAACTTTCAGAACCATTCGAGTTATTTACAGATGCCAGTTCGATTAGCTTTAGAGCAGTACTAAACCAACAAACAGACCAGTCGTATTTGCGTCACGCACACTGAACAACGCAGAGAGGAATTACACAGTAACCGAAAGAGAATGTCTTAGCAGTAGCGGGCGTTGAACAAATTTAGAACATATTTAGGCATACCACCAAGGTGTAATAACAGATCACGCCGCATTACCACGCCTAACACATGGGCAAAAATTTATCGAGTAGGATGATTAGATGGGCACTAAAGTTAGCAGAATTCAATATAGAATGGGAACATAGACCGGGAACTCAAAATGCAGTGGCTGACATTCTCTCAAGGAATCCAATTAATAGTATATAATTGGTGATAAAACACTGTGCCATAATCAAAGATTTGGTACTTACTTCGCGAAACAATTAATAAAGAGGACAGAAAAATGACCCAGAATTAGTCATATATATAGATATTTAGAAACCCGGAAGATAACTCTCGGTTAATGTGGAACGATGGATGCGTGGAGGAATTCTGGTCCTTAATGATTTCCGTTTAATTGAAGGGATTGTTATTTTATGCGAAACACGCAACGTCATTAGGTGAATGCGTGTATACATTCCAAAATTCCAAGTGAAATGAAATAATGAGAGAATTTCATGACAAGCCAATATGACACGTAGGCAGATTTAAAACGTATCATAAACCTGGACGTTTGTTATTTCCCCGTACATGAGAAAATTTATTGATCAATATGTCTCTACATGCCATAATAAAAGCAAGTTAATAACTATAAAAACGCGTTACCAGCTGGTCGGTTAAATCCAATTATATCAAATTATCCGAATGAGATAGTGACGTTAGATTTATTAGGCCCGTATCCTATATCGAGAATAAGACGTAACCGCCATATTTTAGTAATAACCGATCATTTCCAGCAAAATGGGCTGAAATTATACCTCTTAAAAAGGCCTCATCTCGTATATTGAAGCGGATATTTTTGATAACTTTATATCGCGTTATGGAGCTCCAATAAAATTAATAAGTGATAATGGTCCCCTATTTATATCCGAGATTTTTGAGCACTTAAGTGAAAGATTAGGCATAAGGCATGTGGAAGACTGTTGCATATCGACCACAAGCAAATCGGACTGAAAGAGTTAATCGTGCTTTAGTGCAAATGATTGCAAATTACGTTAATGATCAACACGATACTTGGGATCAATTTACGGAGTTTGCTTACGCCATTCGTACGGCGGTGAATGAAACAACGGGAAAACACTGGCTGAATTATTTTTTGTGGTCGAAAATTGATTACACCATTTCAAAAACTAGCTATGATATCGGAAAGCTCTAAATTCAAAATTCAAGATATTATACAGAAAAGCTTTAAAGAAGCTAGACTAAGTACGAAATTAAAACAGGAAAGGTGGGAAAATATTATAATAGACGTAGAAAGGACATAAAAAATAAAGGTAAATGATTGGGTTTTTATTAGAACACACCCTGTAAGTTCAGCTGCTAACAAAGTATGTGTGCTAAATTTAAACAAAAATTTGAGGGACCTTATAGAGTCCTAGAAGTTAAGAAGAACTTTAATAATATTGTAATATGGAAAGCAGGAAAAAGATTAACAGTTAACGTAGCTCAAATAAGAATATATCGTCATAGGAAATGTGACGAGGTCGAAGTAGAACAGGTATCCCAAATAGTATAAGATCAAGTCAGGAATCCCTGTAAATTTCCGGAAAAAGTACCAAGGATTAAATGAGTCACAATATGGGAAAGAAAAATCTGCGGTGAAACGTATAGAGGCAAAAAGGGATTTGCAAACTTCAATCAAATCAATATAAAAAATGGCACAGAGGACCCATAAAAACAAATCACTGGTCAGACTACTACCTAGTCTAGTAGGGAAATGAAAATAAAATAAAAGCGGTTTAAATATAACCAAGGTATTAAAAAGATCAGGTGTATCGGGGACAAGTGGACCAATGTAAAAGAAAGTGGCAAAGAAAGGAATAATAATAGTAATAATAAAAAGACAAATGTCATCTAGTACTATTTCCAGAGAGATAGAAAAAGAGCAGGAGAGAATCAACCAGTTCCATATGAAAAGAGTTATAATTCTACAGCCACGACGGACAACAGAAGAACCTCGACCAGCCAAGCAAGAAACACAGTTGGGAAGGCAAGGAAAGGACGACAAGGAGAGTACAAGCTTCCATACAACAAGAAATTCCAGTGCACAAATCCAAGGAATGAAGAGTGATGACACCTCATCGTTGAACGTGAATCTGGGAGACCGAATATAAAATCAGGTTGTGGTTGTTTCCTTTATTTTTATGATCTTCCAACAAGTGGTCGGAAGAATTATTGCAAAAGAAGGAAGTCTCGGGCGGTGCTTAAAAGTTATAAGCCAAGTCAAACACTACAATGAGTGTTCATTTAATTTTGGAACTTTTTGACTTGTTAAAAATTTTTTCTGAAGAAAAACATTTGCATTCACACATTTGTTTACTTCTGATGTATGACTTCGTGAGATGCGAAAATTCCTTTGGTTATTTGTTATAATGGTTTATTGAAAAATGTTTTGTAATTGTATAATATGTATATATATATGTTGTTGTATTGTTATGTATTATGAGGCATCTGGTTCAGGGAAACGCGGCGTAGTCAAGGCACTAACAATAATACAACGATGCTGCGCGGCTCATTGGGAGTTTTGTTGGAAACCACATGTAGGGATGGAGATAAAAATTTATTGTGATATATATGCAAAAAATTGATTGAATATTATGGAAATAGATACTCAAATAGCTCTCATTTCAGGGGAGACTGACCCTGAAAAATCTTGAAAATTATAGCTTCAACGTGTTTCCAGGTTGTGCTAAGAAAGGGAGCAGAAGTACCAGCTCCATATGCAGTGTTAGATTGGGTCTGCGCACCCAAAATAATAGTTTTATGTATAACATTTTAAGTAACGAAATGTGTAAGGAGGAGTAGGGGCACAAAATTAAAACAGTAATTATTAATGTTACCTAGTTTATTGGAGTAAAATTTATTGTCACGAGTTTAAAATTAAATTGAATATTAAAATTTAAGATGAGTAATGAAATTAAAAGTCAAGATAAATTTTGGAAATTATAAAAGCTAAAATTTAAGATTAAAATTGCAATGAAAATTATAAAGTCAAGATAAATTTTGGAAATTATAAAAGCTAAAATTTAAGATTAAAATTGCAGTAAATGAAAATTCAAAGTCAAGATAAATTTTGGAAATTATAAAAGCAAGGATTTAAGATTAAAATTTAAATAAAACCTGCTAGAAAAGCGAAGAAATTTAGAAATAGAGATTTAGACACGCACTTTATTAAGGGTACTTGGAGAACCTCCTTAGTAAATCGATGTTTTTCTTCTTGGAGGGGTTGTGATGTCTCTCGCGGCCTTTCTGATTAACATGACTCCTATGTTCTTTGACGGCCACGATTAATGGCAAAAACTTCCAACCCAATACCAAGAAGAGAAACGGATCGAATATGTAAATGATATACTATAAAGGATAGCGTGGCAAACCTAGATAGGAAGCATAGCATAGCGTAGCAGGCTCAGAGGTTGTAGTGTGGAATCTTTCTTGATCAATAGCGACAAAAGCTTAGTGAAATCTTGCGGACCAAGAATAAGCAGTCAAGAATTAGCTGCATTGTGATCAGTCAAGAATCTTCATATTTAAAGTTATAGATTATATTCTAGGTCAAGTGACCAGAACTGGAAAGCGTAATATTAGATATGTAAGTAATTTACAAACAGGATTATTTAGGATAATTGAGATAGAGTGATCTAGTTGCGTGATCTGACTTAAATACGTGATTTAATTCAGCTTGACTCTCACTCTTTAATTAATAATTGTCAAAATTAGGAATTTAAGTAATATGTTTTGCCTTTAATAAAAAGTTGTATTGGCGAATTAGTGTCTCATCATTTTGATAATCCCACACCTCTAGCTTACGCGGAACCGGCAAAGACATGGTCATCAAAGCAGGATGGCTATGTCTCAAGGTTTAAAGCAGTGATTCCAAGTGAATTATATAGACCCCTCAGGGGTCTATGACAAACTGCAAGGGGTCCACGTCATGAAAAAAATAATTTGGGAGTCCCTGGTGTAAATGGGGGTTACGCGATAGTGACTCTCATTAAGCCAATTTTAAAATAAAATTTAATCAAGCGGAAACCAGATTTACCTATTTAACAGATTTTTGCTAAATTTAATGAAAATTTGCAGTTACAAGAACCATCATTTCACGTTTTTTGCCAGAATTAAGCTAAAGAATATAAGATTGGACGGCCCGAATTTTCCTAGTTTTGCAATTTGTCACCTGCCAGGATAAAGACGACTTTTAACCTACTTTCAACATTTGAATGGCCTTTATTCAAATTTTGAAACTAAGTTTGAGAATTCTTTGACAATGGTAATACCACAGTAGGCAATGAATTAATACGGTCACATTGAAAAAAAAAAATGTCATATTACAAGAGGAATTGATCGGAATAGCCACTAAGAAAATCTTAACGTAAAATTTATAAACGTAATTTTGGAAAGAACAGAACGGATGAAGCATTAGATTCATCCCACCCAATAAAAGCATTTGTTTGTTGCTCAATTACTTTATGTAACAGTTATTTTATGTAATAATTAAATTTTAATATAATTAATTAATATGTGTGTCTTTAGGTTTGAAACACTACAGTTAGAAATTTAAATCTTTTAAAATAAGTATAGCTCTGTACGAGCTGTCCAAAAGACATTTAAGTTGATAAATTTAAAAATCCATTTATTAGTTTAGTGGGGGGCCCTTTACCCCAAGCCGAAAAACATGGAAAAAGGGTCTATGAGACATAAAAATTTGGGAAACCCAGGGAAGGTTGACTACGTTCGGAACCAAAAAGCGGTTAGAAAATATTTATGATATTTAGTGTCACTTCATTAGAAAATTATATAAAATTGTTTTAAGAATAGTATTCAATAAATATTTTTAAGTACTTTTTTTAAAAAAAAACTTAGAATACCCTTTTAAAAAATTTTTCCTTTTGTAAAAAAGTTCTATTAAATAATTTTTGCCTGTCTATAACCGACCTCCCTACAGAGTCTCAACAAATTTTGAAAAATATAACTTGAAGTGGGTTTATCCATGTTTTACGACAACAGAGGGAGAAATTTTAAAAAAAAAAACGCCGATAATTATTTCAATTGGTTTTTAAACCCGGGGAAAAAAAAGTGAATTTTCAAAAGTCATTGTTGACCTCTGAAAGAGGTCAGCTATATACAAAAAATTATTATAATAGAAGTTTTACGAAAGGAGAACATTTTGAAAAAGGTTATTCAAGTTAAATTTTTAAATATTTATTTAAATAAATTTTTTTTTCATAATGTTCTTAAAAAAATTTTATACATGCATTCTAATCCCAAGTGACTAAAATCATGAAAATTATCCATTTATACGTTTTTTTTTAAAAAATCATGGTTCCGAACGTAGTCGGATACCTTAAAGTATTACCGGTACCATTGGCAGTCTGGTACGTGAAATACATATCAGACTATTCAGCATATGAGTATCTTTCCTTCTCTGGCATTGAAAATAAGTCGAATGAAATTAGTGGAACTTTTTCTTAAAGGGATATTCTTCGCTGTGTTGAGATTTGATTCATGAAGGTTTTGTAATAATTTTTGTTTTTTCAGTCGATTTTAGAAAGAGATTTGAAAGGAGCTTTCCTTTTGATCCAGTTTTGAGTGAATTTCTTTTTAGGATTTAGATTTAAGGGATTGCTAGGGCAAAAAAGCTACTTCTAGCGTCCCGTCGGTTACTTTCCCATTTCATATTGTATTGAGATTTGTGTTGGTTTTAGTAACATCTGTCCCCACTTCCAGTTTGGACATCCTTTCAGATACACTACTGCGTGCATAATATGTCAAGTTAATAAAATTACCTAACTTAAGGTGACTGCCTACCTCCAAACCCAATTTTTTTTGTAAAAAAAAAATTGAGTGTTTTTAGGAAGAAAAACAAAAAAATATGTAAATACAAAAAATTTTTTAAATATAAATATTGTACTTTTAAAAAAATTGGTTGATTTCAAGGAAATTTTTACTAAAACGGGTAACACTGTATAAAAATTTCTAATACAATTATCATAATTTTCTTTATACACAAAATACATATTATGGTGCTCTTCAAAACGAACTAAAATCTAAGAGAAATATTAAAATACCAAAAAGTTACAGACAATTATACATAATAATATGAAAATTTGGATATTTTTTAAGTTTTTTTCTTCATAAAAACTACCCTAAGTGAAAAAATATTTAACCTAGAACATAACTTATGGTCCACGTTATAAAAAATAGTATAATAAACACTCCCACAAAATTTTCAAACGTTATCTGGTTTGGTTCTTAAGATATTATGTGTCTGGTAAAAAGTTTCTTTCGAAAACATAATTTTGAGAAAAACTCATTTTAAGTTTTATCTTACTGCCCATTTTCAGAGTGATGCTTTTGAAATCACTATATAACTTTATTTCTATTTCACGTAAAGGAAAAAAAAGAAAAACTGTTTTGGAAAGAAAAATGTTCAAACTATAAGATTTTGAAATGAAAAAAATGCCTTGTGTAGACGAAAAACGACATTTTCAAGGTAGGCAGTCACCTTAATTTCATCAAGTAGAAAATATAGTGAAAGAGTAAGAAATCATAACAAGAGAGATAGGATTCATAGGAATATTAGAGCAAATACTCAGACTTAGAGCCGAACCAAAGGGGTATAACAATCTTTATTGCACCTACAAATATAGGATAAAATAAGAAACACCTGTGAAAAAAGAAAATGATTTATTAGTAGAGGTTGGGCCACCTTTCATCTGAATGACAGCTTGCATTCAACATGAGATTGACAAATAAAGGTCTTGAACAAATTTCATCAAAATTCGAACCCATTCCTTCATCTCAAGTTCAGATAGTGTGAGCAGAAGAGGAAACCAAGCACAGACTTTGTTCTCTTAAAAACACCACAAACACTCAAACATGTTCAGATCAGGTGACTGGTGAACACGTTAGATGTTCCCTTTCATCATCATGTGCATGTAGCAATGTTTGAACAAACACAGGTAGAGGTGGGAACAGAGTCGTTGTCATCTTGGAACACAGGACATTCTACTGGAAAGAGAGTCTGAAGCATAAGGTGAAGATGATCTTAGAGAATGCTCCGATAATGGGCGTCAGTATGGTAATGGATCATCTCCCTCAAGATAACGAGAGGCCCCAATCCAAAGGAAGATTATTGCGCCCACACCATCACAGAACCCCATTCCAAGTTTTACGGTTGGAACCAGGCGGTCAACAGGAAATGCTTCTGCCAGTGTTTTCCAGACGAGCACACGTTCGGGTGATCTGAAATAATGTAAATGAGGATTCATCAGACCAGATGACTTGTTCCCATTGCAGTTGAGTCCAGTTTAGGGGGTCTTGGCTTTACAGCTCCACCCCGAAACTAACGTTTTTAGAATAGCTGCTGTGATGGGAATATTACTTGACCATGGTTCAAAATTACGTGGTCCGTCGCCAAAAGCCCTCGTGTAGCTGAACAGTGTGACGTTAATATTCAATCAATCAATCTGATGGGAATAATTTTAATGAATACGGGGTTTTGAAAGTGGGAATTCATCTCGAAAGTTATATGCGGGAGAGGGTAGTCTTGCGTTTTCGGGAGAAAATCCTCTTCAACGCCCGTATATTATGGTCCTTCAACTTCGACATTCGCTCTCTGTTGTGCTTTGCAGGATATACCTTACCGAGGTTTGTGTAGGCTGTTATAACCATTGGCACTGTGGCCTTTGAAATAACCGAGTTGGCCCCGTTCTGGACGGATACTCCCCGCTAGGCGAACTCCCAAATTTTCATGCCCTTTTTTTGGGGAAATCTTTTTTAAAATTTTTTAAAAAA
>BMAV01004251.1:27500-47687 GCA_019973955.1 Trichonephila inaurata madagascariensis | reverse complement strand
AACCCCTAAAAAGAAACTGTGCTATCTATTTACCACATTTTTAACTGAACTTATTCAGCCTTATTTATAGCTCGACATTCTAATTTTCTAGCTGCACCAAAGATCATGCAAATACATACCACACTAGAACCTAACTGTATTATGAAATAAAATTAAAGACAAGATTTCGAAAGGCATTCAGTGCGTATTCCCCTCCCCCCTTAAGTTTAAATTCTTTTGCGCTTCTAAGACGGGATGGGATGTCTTAGACTCAAGGGGGGCCCAGAGGCAACATGGGGGCTCAGGAAAAAAAATCTTAAGGCCCCTATTCCTATACAAAAGCAAACCCCCTAACTGAGATTTTTAAAAGTAGACACAGTATATACAGGGGCGGCTCTAGGACCGGACAAACCAGGCCCCTGTATGGGGCGGCAAATTTTAAGGGCGACATTCGGTACAAATTTGAAAAAAATATTTTTTTTTCTATTTCAAAAAATTTGATATATTTTCTGAATAATGTTGAGGTTATTTTGGTATTTTATTTGACGTATCTTATTTCCTTATTTTGTACTCTGTATGTTAAATGTCTGTTTTTTTTTTATGTTGAAACTTGAAGGGTTGGAGACGGAAGTATGTGTTAAATAATGAAATGTAATATGTTAACACATATTTAATTTTCTCCCCATCTAGGATTGGGGGTCACAACGGACATTCGTTTCATCTATACGATGTCCGGTGTCAGATATGCAAAAGGGAATTGAGGTAATAAAAGTTTTTAGTAGAAAGAAAGCCACAGTAGATGTTTTATTTTAGTCTTGAGGGTAGTTACGATAAACGCTTGTGATGCCCACCATCAGAAGACCTTTTTTTCGAAGAAATTGGCCTGCTGAAATGGCAATTTCTTCTCCTACATGCGACTCGTTTGTAAGAATAACAGGTAATTATGTCCTTGATTTCAAATTATTTTATATTTCTTAAGACTTAAAGAGCTTTTTTTTTTTTCGTTCAAAAATTATTAAAGTTGTATTGGGGTTTTTTTGCGCCTTTTTTTTAAATTTTAATTTTTTTGCTTTTGTGAGAGGGGCCGTATTTTCCATTTTTGCCCGGAGTGGCAAAACTACTAGAGCCGGCCCTGGTACATTGTCAAATACTCATTCAAACGGTAATTGAAAACAAATAAATGTGCAAGACTCATAATTTCAAACACTTAGGAACAAACCGGTTATACCGATTGCCGCCTTTCGACTAAATGAGTTGAATATTGTCCATTGTATATTAGGCCTAAGCCTATACATGGACAACGATCATCAAATAATAATACTATCTTACCACTTTTACCAATTGACATACAGTTTGGAATTCCCTGTTTTTCGGAGAATATGTACAGAAAAAATTTGGACCATTAAAATTATCGGGATCATGATCTTATTAATGGCAGAGTTGAAAACGAAACGACCATGGCCCGGGGCCTTTTGGCCCATGCTTTAAAGACTTCCCCTGCTTCTAAGTGATTTGAGACATCCTGAATTGATTGTTTATTAACGTCAGGGCTGATTTTCCTCTTGGCACGTGTATGGGGCGCAAAAGATTAGTGGGGCAAAAGATTAGGGGGCCCCATAAAATTAAACAAAAAAAAAAAAATTTAAAAAATTACACCAAACTACCACCCCCCAGAGAGTCGTGACTAAAAATGGATTTACTGTTAAAATAGAAAAGTTTAACAGTTTGATTTTTTAAAGTGTAATAGATAGAAAGGCGATGGGGGAAAAAAAAGTTAACAAGTTAAAAATAGTTCATACAATAATGAATACTCTATGCTCTGATTACAAAAATTCTACTCATTTACCTATACTGATCTAAAAAAAAGTGTGGATAAGTGGTCCGTGATGCCATAAGGTAAAAGAAGGAGGGGAATGAGTAAAGGGGGAAATTTTTTTTCCTTTTTTGGGTAAAATTTTCACCGTTATAAGTATTTAAAAAAAAAAAAACTTAATTTAGAATTAAATTTTTTCCCGGGCCACCACTTTTTTATCTTTTGTTGCAAAAAAGGCATTTCTTTTCTCGAAGAAAAAGAAAGGGTCGAAAAACTCGCCGAAGGTTAGGGGTTTATCTCGAAGCAGGCTTATCCCAAACTAAAGGATTCATCGTGAAAAGCCCAGATTACGTCGAAAGGTTAAAGTAATGTTCGATGCACGTAGGGATCGCATAAGTACAGAAGAAAAAGCGGAGAAATTGCGACGAGAAGAGCGAGAATATGAACTAGAGAATTTTGCGGAATACAGGCTGAAAGGAATACCAATACTATGAACAACTCCGAAAACGTGCAAGCGCCGAAACTGATTCACAATTATATTAAGAACTTGCAATTAAGAATTTTCATTCTTTACAGCTCACAAATAATATAAAAATGTTATTAATCAAAGAAATGTACCACATGATATATACTAAGTATGTACCACATGATAATACTATAAGAGGCCAAGGAGATTCTCATGACTCTTTCAACCCCCGTAATGATAAATATGTTCATTTGACGGTGGCCAAAATTCTATGCTAGTGATGGCCAACTTTATTCCTCTTATTTTTTTTTAATTATTCATTCCCTAAGAGCTTAATTTTATTCTGTACCCACACAGGCAAGATTTTCAATCTTAGTGCTTTTAACAACTTCCGGGCAGCCAATCTTGAGCCATCTCACTTTTACTTTCCGACCAATAGCAAAGCAGGCACTCATCAACTCAATACTCATTTCCCTTCCATTGGACTTTGTCCACCAGGCACAACATAGCCACTCCCCCTTGTGACATATACCATCTGTCGATAGCTATGTCTTGGGGAACTCCCGCGTAAGTTAGAGGTGTGGGATTATCGGAAGGATGAGACATTCTATAATTCTTAATATGACTTTTATTAAGAATTTAACTTAAGTACTTATATAACGAACAAACATATTAAGTGAGGAATAATAAACCAAAAGTACGCCGATTTAATTAAGTCAGATCCTTTTAATTAGATCACTTATCAAAATATAACTAATTATCTGCCTAATCTCGCTTCAATATTATACTAGTAGCGTTCAGAATACAATCTTGCTACCTTGGAGGGAATAATCATCGATTCAATCAACTTCCAGATATTCAGGGTAGGCGCGCGAGTGCAATAGGCATCGCATGCCGTACAACGGGCGTGATCTCCGTGATTCCTGAGGTAGCCGTCTAATCACTTCCACCAGTTCCGAGCTAAGCTTTCTCTAAAAATTGCCATCATTGCTCACTAAACTTTCTATCCTTTTAAAGATTTATCTTATTTGCATTGTTGCTTCGTTTTTACTTCTTGGATTTGGGTTGGAAAAAGTTTGCGCCATTAATCGTGGCCGTCAAAAAAGAACGTAGGGGATTATGTTAGAAGAAAGAACGCGAGAAAATATCACAACCCCTAGAAGAAGAAAAAACGTGATTTATTTAGGTTCCTAACGCCCTTAATAAATTACGTGCCTAATTTATTTCTGAATCTCCTCGCTTACAAAGAGTTTTATTTAAATTTTAACCTTGAATCCTCATTCTAACTTCTATAATTTCCAATATTTAACTTAACTGTAATTTTTCATTATTCATCTTAGAATTAAATTTAATATTCAACTTAAATTTAAATTTATACTCGTGACAGACACACAATAAATTTTACTCTATTAACTAGGCCAACATTAACAATTTTGTTGTTTAATAATGTCTCACTTTCTACATGCTTAACTCTATATTTAACGCAACTTAAATATTCTAAAACAAACACTCCACGTGCATTTTTCCTGGGTGCGCAGACCCAAACTCTGCACGTCAAGGACAAATATTCATTTGTGAGAAACTGGGAGACCGGCTCCACTGCTCCCGAGAGTTGAGGCTACATATCAGCTATGGAACAATACTTTCAGGGTCTGTCACCCTGAAATAAAAACTCTTTAAGTTACTTTGCCAAATCTATATTTACATAATACCAATAAGTTTCATAATTTTTATGCATTATATATCATTTGTAAATTACAATAAACTTTCATTTCCATCCCATCTGGTTCCATCAAACTCCCAATGAGCCGCGCAGTTACCGTTAATATTATTGTTGAGTACCCTGACTACGCCACGTTTCCCAGATGCATCTTAATACAGACAATACAACAACATATATATACATACACATTATATACAATTACAAACATACGTTTTTCAATAAATCATTAAAAACAAATAACCAAAGGAATTGTCGCATGTCACGAGAGTCATACATCGAAGCAAACAAATGTGTGTGATTACAGTTGTTTTCTCCAACACTAGACAGAAAAAAATTTTACAAGTCAAAAGTTCAAAAATATATATATATATATATATATACACTCATTGTAGTGTCAACTTTTTGCTTGGATTATAACTTTTAAACACCACTTGAGACTTCCTTCTTTGCAATAATTCTTCCAAGACCACTTGTTGGAAGATCGCATAAAAATGAAACAGTTCAACCTGATTTTTGCCATTCAGCCCCACCATGACTTGTAATGAAAAGGTGCTAGCACTGTTCTTTCCTTTTCTCATTCCTCGGCTGCACTGGAATTCTTTATGCCTACTGTAGAGGCTTTGTAGTCTCCTTGTCGGATTTTCCTTGCTTGCCTCTGTTGCTTCCTTATTTGCGGTCGGGACTCCTGATCGTTTTCTTTTGGCGTGGACACCAGGTTGTATCTCTGTCCATCTTGAACTCAAGTTGTCTCCGTCTTGTTCTTCTTCCTACTTATATAAATATTACTGGATGACAATGAGATTAACTTTGTTAATGTTATTAGGTCCATTTTTCTGCCCACTTTTTCTATTGGTCCCACTTGCCCCCAGTCCGCCTAGGGACCTTTAATTCCTTTATCTAGCCGTTCTCTTTTTATTTCTTGTTTCATTTGAAAATGAGCTATGCAGGGATCTGATAAGTGATCTGCGCTTATCGGCCATATCCATTGTTTTTCTTAGATTGTTTTGACTGCAGATTTATCCCTTTTCCTCTAGCACTCACGCCAACGCAGATCTTTTTTTTTCCCTTATTGTGACTCATTGATCTTTGATCTAATTTTTCCAGGAAACTACTCGTTTCCTGACACATTGAATTCTAATACTATCTGGGCGACCTGTTCCTAACTCGACCTCGTCACATTTCTATGACAATATATTCTTATTTGATCAACATTAACAGTTAATCTTTTTTCCCTGACTTCCATATTACAATATTATTATTATTTCTTACTTCTAATACTCTATAGGGACTTTCACATTTTTGTTTAAATTTGGAACAGATTTTATTAGCTGCTGAACCTAAAGGATGTGTCTCTAATAAGACCCAATCATTTACCTTAATTTGTATATCCCGTCTTCGTCTATTATAATATCTTTCCCACCTTTCCTGCTTAGTTTTCGTACTTAGTCTGGCTTCATGAAAGACTTTCTCCATGACTCTTACTGTAAATTCCGATCCGTCTGAAATCATTACTAATTTTTGAAATGGGGTTATCAATTTTTTCGACCCAAAAGAAATAATTCCGCGGGGGTTTTTCCGTTGTTTCATTCACTGCCGTACAGCGCGTAAAGCAAACTCCACGTAGAAATGGTCCCAAGTATCGTGTTGATCGTAACATAATTTGCAATCACTTGCACTATATCTCGATTAACTTTCCGTTCAGTCCTATTTGCTTTGCGGCCTATATGCAACAGTCTTCACGTACCCATGCCTAATCTTTTCACTTAAATGTTCAAAATTTCGGATATAAATTGGACCGTTGCTCACTTATTAATTTTTATTGGAGCTCAAACGCAATATAAAATTATCAAAAAAAAAATATCCGCTTTTATACGAGCCAGAGGCCTTTTTTGAGAGGTATAATTTCAGCCCATTTGGTAATTACTAAAATATATCGATTACGTCTTATTCTCGATATAGGATACAGGCCTAACAAATCTAACTATCTCATTTGTTGATGCAATCAGTTTAATCGACCAACTGGTACCGCGTTTTATAATTATTAACTTAGCACATATGTGTAAGAACATATTGATCAATAAACTACTTCTCATATACGGGAAATAACTAACGTTACGAATTTTATGATAAGTTTTAAAATCTACTCGAATGTCCCGCAATTGTTTTGTCATGAAATTCACGTAGGATGATGTTTCTTAAGACTTTTGAATGTATACACGCATATCACTAACGACGTTGCACAGTGTTTCGCATAAAACAACAAACCTTCAATTAGACGGAAGTCGTGGGACCAATCACATATCGACGTATTAACAAGGTTATCTTCCGGGTTTTTCAAAATATCTAGATATGACCTAATTCGGGGTCATTCTTTTTGTTGTTATTAACTTGTTCCGTGAAACTAAATCTCCTGATTATTGCACAATTAACTTTTCTCCTATTATACTTTCAACAGGATTTTTCGATAAAACATTAGCCACAATATTTAACTTCCTTTCTGACACATCAACGTGCAAATTCCCTTCATCTATCTACCTCATTATATTCAACCAACTATCTGCCAACGTTTTTCTGATCAAAATCTAAAACGATCCTTGATCCACTTATAAAATCAACACCTAGAATACATGGGTATTCCAAATCCGTCAACTTTATGAAGTGACCAAGGTCACAACAAATTCTCGGATTTGAATAATCAATTCTACAATTCCTATATTTTGGCATTTTCGCTCCTGTGCTGTGTGATCACCTGGGCTCGCGATTTTTTAGCTTGTTTATAAAAAAAATATTTTTTATATTTCTTCCGATATAAATGATTTATCTGCTCCGGTGTCTAAGCAAAAATGTGTTGTTGTAAAATAGGAACGTGGGGAAGCTCCATGGGTGATATACATATCGGAGAAAGTTTGAATTGATATATCCACTGCCGATTCCTTTTGAGTATGAACTTCATTAACTTTCACAACATTCAATCGTCCCCTTGCATCCTATCGCCTCGACTGAAATTTTCACTCGAACCCTATTTCTACGGTCTCTCTATTAAAATTATCATTTCGATCATTTCGAAATTGGTATCCCCTTTCGTTGAGATACTCTGATTATCATTCTGAAATCTATTTCTCTCTCGAACCACCTACGACGGCTATTCTCATAAGTACCTCTAAAATCTTTTTCTGCCATTGGCCCCGGTCTACGCCAACCTCAGAATTTCTCCAGTTTCTGCGATTAGCATTAAAAGTGAGCATCCTATGCGCGTTTGACTCCGTCTTTCCACATTATCACTATTCTGCGAACCCCTTTTTTAATTTGTAGAATACCTCTCAAATTTGTAATATTTCCAAAGTTGTACCGTGTTCTGCGGATTGCGAACTTCCACATATAGTCCTGGACTTGTGGTTCATCTAACTAAAAATAATGATCAACCAATTCCGCCTGTCCAGCAGCTCCTAAACTCTTATGTATTTTAGCAAATCGTAAACAAAATCTGTTTGGTTTCTGATTCTTCCCTGCTGTGACGCGAAAAACCTAGCCTCCACTTCTTTCTTATTTTGATTGCGGGGAAAAGCTTTCCTTAATTCAGCCTTTAGCTGCGCGAAATCCGTGTCTGTATCTTGCACGCACTGATCAAATATTGAGTACCAATCTTGAGCCCCTGAGATGACTCAAATAAGCACACGACCTTGGGTTACTTGGTATTTCAAAGTAACTGTATTTGGGAATTATCTATAGCCTCGAGAAATTCAGTTTACATTCCTCCAGGGGCCAGGAAAAACACATTTCTGGTAAATACCAAACCCTCCTGCATTACCTAACTTAAGAATTACTTAAAATTGTTCGAGGGCGCCATTGTGACATAGCCATCTGTCGATAGCTATGTCTTGGGGATTCCGCGTAGAGGTGTGGGATTATCGGAAGGATGAGACGTCTAATTCTTAGCTATGACTTTTATTAAGAATTTAACTAAATTACTTATATAATGAACAAACATATTAAGTGAGAATAAATCAAAAGTACGCCGATTCAGTAAGTCAGATCGCGCAATTAGATCACTTATCAAAAATATAACTTAATTATCTGCCTAATCTCGCTTCAATACTAGCGTTCAGAATACCTCTTCCTACCTTGGAGGAATAATCATTGACCCAATCAACTTCAGATATTCAGGGTAGGCGCAGTGCAATAGTATGCACCTTGTACAACGGGCGTGATCTTCATTCTACTTCACCTGTTCAGAACTAAGCTTTCTCTAAAATTTGCCATCATTTGCTCACTAAACTTTCTATCCTTTTAAAAGGTTATCTTATTTACATTGTTGCTTCGTTTTTGCCTAATAGCGGATTTGGGTTGGAAAAGTTTTGCCATTAATCGTGGCCGTCAAGAACGTAGAGGTTGCTGTTGAAAAGAACGCGAGAGATGTCACACCCTTTCCACGTTTGATCCATAAACAAATCTCACACTCAGGACTGCTTCTTTCGCCAGGCACCAATAGACTCTTTTGACATGGTTTGAAGGCTTGCTTCGCGAGCCATAGACCCAGTGGTATCAAGCATATTTCCATTTATTCTTTCTGACTATTAAAACCGGAATACAAATTCTACTTTCAGATTCCAGTTATAATGTATTAAAAAATCAAATAAAAACATTTCCTTTAATCCTGACGCATTTGAAAAAAACCCGTTGAATCATTACAGAAAATTTTATCAGGAAACAGCAGAGTTAGACATTAAAATCATTCGAGCAGCTGCTGAATGCAAACTTTTATACGGCCACCTTTAAAATATTAATATATATCGTAATGAATATGAGAATATTAATACGTATATAATAATGTAAAAAAATAAGAGGAGATTAATAAAATGTACACGTATTAGAAGATTAATATAAGAATGTCAGTCTTACTTATACCGGATAATAACTTGCATAAAAGTTTACTACTGTTTTATTGCCTTTGAACAACTTAATAAAAAGTCCTGCCTGAAAAAACACGTTCAATTTTTTTTCTTCATTCTATCAACTCTGTAAGATATGTATCTTGAAATTTTGACACATTTAAATATTTTGTTCATATTGCATCGTTGTTTATTACATAATCATTGTTATTTGATCTTAGAATGTTTTAGTCGTTTAAAGCACATTTTTAAACAACAATCTAAGAACTGAACAATAATCTTTATTTACGAAATAACATAAAAATGCTATAATGAGGGGGAAATTCATCTTAGAGATATTAGATGTCATTTAAAAACAATCTTTTTTCTGAAAAAAATGTATATTTAAAAAATGCATGTCTTCTTTTCTCTTTTTCTTTCAGATTTTCTTTTAGGAAATAAAAAGAAATCAAAATCAAAATGGGGCAATTCTTACAAATGGCTTCATAGAAACTGAAATGGACGATACATTACCTTTTAAAAACATTAATGCACTTTAAGATTTGGCTTTTGCTCAAGTTCTGGAGCACTTGAACATCTTAAAATAAATCTCTCAGTTTTCATTTAATAGAGCAAGTTTAATTATTGAGAATGTAAATGTATATCTAACTTTCAACGACTTCAAGTTATAAATGTTGTTATCTAAAAAAAGAAAAAAGAAAAATGAGTGTGTGTGCTTATGACCACACGATCGAAGTGATAACTTCAAATTTTGTTATGTTATTTCAGTGATTAGTTAGGTGAATAAAAAAACAAGGGGATATTATATTAGTGTTGTCATTTAAAATTATTTATTCTTATGTCTGTACTCATAAAGTAATATTTTTTGCGAAATATGTAATCATCTTTGTGAATTTATTGTATTTTAAGAAGGAAACAATAGGTTTAAGGTAACTTGAAATATGTTATAAATGCTTAAGATTCAAAATTATTTAAATATCTAAAAGAAAAGACTCCATCAAGCGTTGCTTCGTACTTTGACGTGCTTTCATTTGGATCATTTGACTATCAAATTGAATTTTGATTTTAAAAAATCTATTAAAGGTTTTGATTTGTCTTTTGAAAAATCTACATTAAAATCCCCACTTAAAATAATAGGCAATTTGTGCAGAAGAGTTGACCCGGGTTCACACACAGTGTAGGCAACTAAATTTTTGTGAATGAATTCGATATAAATTTCTTTACACTTTGATTGGGTGAAATATAAATAGTAACCATAGAATTATTTTTCCATTTTCTGCTCTACATTTCGCTGCACACATTTCTCAATACATGACTCATTAAACCAAAATGATTCAGTAGAAAGAATCCTCCCCCCCAAACGTTTTCCTTAAAAGAGGTGGGGGAGGAGCTCCATTTAGTGGAAGCAAAGAACTTCACTTTCATGGGATATTTGCACCGCATTTCATGTTTTTGGGGAGTGGCGGGAGAGGGGGTACATTTTGCAACTCTATACTTCCCTTGACAACAAGAGTGCCCCCTTCAAAAAAAATTGCCGATTTTTTTAAAAAAAGTCTTTATATCGAACTTGTGCCCACATTTTTTGATCATCCATCGCCGTTAAAATTTCTTCATTGCTCTAATTTGAATAATTATTTAAGCATATATTGCCAAATGTACTGAAGATATTTTTTAAAATGAAAATGCAGGTGTGTTATAGTTTACAGAAGATTAATTAAACGAAAGCAAGACATTCCACATGTCATGTAATTCCATATATGCTTCTGTTATGCTTGTAAATCAAGATAATTGGCAATCAACTTTAAGATATTTTAACTCGAGTTTTTCCGATATACAAATTAAAAATAAAATATTGCGTTGAAATGATTTTCAAAAAAATATCTGGGAACATTTTTAAACGTCCTCTATCCAGAAAAGTCAAATATTTTGCCCCTTCGACATTTTCTGAATCGAAATTGATTTTTTTATCTACAGCAAATCTATATTTGTAATCGTAGCATTCGAATTTTATATTATAAACGCAATAACCCACTATGTACTTTAAATTTGATACTCTTCTATCGAAATATCATCTGATTTATTTTTAAATTTCCTAGAGGATTTGTTGTCCTTTTGAAGTTTACATCAACTGTTCATTTTTTGGGAAACAAAAAACCGAAACGTATGGTTGTCAAGTTTATTAGATGACCAGTTGGGCACACAACAGTAACGATGCATTAGTATAAAATGTGTGCAGCTTTAGGTTAAGCAATTAATAACATTTTTAAGTCAATTAAGATTTGACAGAATAAACACAAAACACTAATTTCTCATAAAAAAAACAAAATATCTTAAATCTATACATAATTAGGGATGTTGGCATAAAATACTCCAGATTCAAAGAAGGCAAAGAAATTCAATAATGACTCAAGAATAAATTTACACAAAAATATAAATATCGTACCTTTCTTTATAGTTATTCCTACTGATATATCTTGAATAATAAATACACGTGGGAAGATTAAATAATTAAATAAGCATACAAGAAGGAAGACTGAGTACTAAAAAACCCTGGGAGAAAACCCCACTTTTAGTCTCGTGATTTCTTTTTAGGGGTGAACAATTTTGTCGGAACAAGTTTTCCGAATACAGGCGAAAAAGCCGAAGGAACTGACGAGCTGACGTTCATTCAAGTTCACTCTCTAGTAAAACGCGAGTATAGAAGTTAACACTTAAAATATTTGAAGAACTATATTTATTATCAAATTAACTATTCATCTTAGAAATATTGTGGAACTAATTTGATGTTGGAGAGCTAATCGCCCGGTAGCGCTTATGTGGAATAAGAAATTCAAGATGGGGGCCTAGCTGTGAAAAATCGTCAGGAAAATAATTTTAAGGAGCTACTTTTCCCAGACGAAAGTTTTTGAAATACTGAAATTGCCTAGAACAAAGTTCACCAAAGTGGTGGTCCACGGACCAATTATGGTCCGCGAGAAAATAGCGCTGGTTCCCAGAAAAATGTGTGGAATATACTTATTAATCACATTAAGTTGTTTTAAGGTACAGCAAGTAGTAACCTTAGTTAAAAGCGCTTGGAATCACTTACATAATGTTTTGCTCGTTATTACTCAAAGAATGAAGATCTCAGACATGGTAATATATGGGTAATTTAATGGGTCCGCTTTCAACGAAAACCTAGGATAATAATTTAAACATTCATCTAAAAGCATCATGGATTTTTCGTCCGACTAAACTCAAATTTAACTTTCATTCATCCTTATCAAGATCTCAGTTTTGGCTTTCCATAAAAAGTGAATAACCTTTTCTTAGTGAACAGCGATGAAAATTCTGATTCAAATCTCCACAACTTATTTATGTGAAAAAAAGAATTTTCATCAGCCATCAAAACATGGTACCGATCTCAGCTTAAAATAAAAGCTGTTCTCCATCTTGCAATATATATAACAACATAGGATCTAAATATCCATAATCATATTTTAAGTAAGCAGGAGCATCCATCATGCTAGGAATGTGTAATGCTAAAAGTTTGATATACTTAAACCATTTTTTAATTGTTTTGTTTTTACTGTCTTTTAAAATTTTATTATGGATTATTAATAAAGCTTTCATAATTTGGTTACAATTAATAGTTTCAATTTATTAACTAGGTACATTTTGTATGTCCTTAGACCACATTTTTTCTTATAAATGTATTTAACACTTAAAAAATCCTACTAGTGGTCTGTGGGATTTAAATTATGAATTTACTGGTCCGTGAGGTCAAAAAGTTTGACGACCGTTGACCTAGAATTTATATATGAAATAAAAAGAATGAAATAATTCAAAATGTGCTTATAACTTTTTTGGAGAGCAGCATGGAAAAAGTATAATATAAGGATTTTAAAAAAATATATTTATTATGAGGAATTTAGAAATGCCACGGAAAAAAGTAAAATATTAAAAATGCATTGGATCAAAAGTTCAAATAAAAAAAAATTCAAACCGAAAGAAATGATTTTCATGTCACTTCCACGTTTGTCCCATTTTATGACGACAGAAATCAAAATGAGAATAGAGAAAAAAATTGTTGTAATTTTCATAAACAAAATAAATCAAAACTAAGAATTTGGTACGCATTTGATCGTAATAATTAAAAGCACAGCTTTTGTTTTCTTTTCAAAAAATATCCTGGTACTCACCAATGATATTAAAAATATACATATTCAAAAATAGCGCAAAATACAACAGAAGACTGTAGCAGTAACTTGAACAACAAATGCAATGAAAATGGTTAAATTTTTGCAGATACCGAATTAAAATCGTCTGAAATTAATAGAGTTACCAAAAAAAAAAAATACGAATCAACTGTAATATACGTCATCTCCATGGCAACACCATTAACACACGATAAAATATGAAGGTAATCATATTGTAATGTTATCGCCCATATTAGCAGACATAAATAACAACTTGGCGCGAATCGCTCCGATATCAAATTAGTACCAATATTCCTCTCACTATGGGTAACTTAAGAAAAATAATTTCAATTCAAGGAAACAGAAAACTGATATTGGTTACATTAAAGGTCATCGCTAAAAGTACTTTTAATGTCTTAAATAAATATTTTATCAAATTTAGACTATTTCTTATCCTTTTTTAAGTCTTTTCTGAAAACAAGTTTAATATAGATATAATTTTCTTGAATGAAAACTATATCATTTGGTATTTTTTATTTCAAATCATTCCGCTGTTAACTTTTTGTTTCGAATTAAAATTACCTGAATCTTTGAAGCAATTACTTAATTTTCTTAAAATATTGAAATTGATTGTAGAAAATAAAAAAAATAAATAAATAAGGAAACATGGTTATAGATAGGGGCAAATATATTCAGGGATATTTATTGAAAAATATTGTGTTTCTTTAAAGTACAATACAGGAATAATTTTTGCTAAGTTCGACTTCGTGGATTTTGCACACAAGCATGGAATTAATCATATGTAAACTATTTTTTTTGTTTTTATAAACTTTTCTGCTAAGTTAATTATTGTACTCATAGATTATGTGGATGCTGAAGTCAAACGTAAGGACAAGCAGAAAAGATTCCATTTCGATTTATGCTGTTTGTTAATTTTATGGAAGAATGGCATTGTCTTAAAACATCGTAGTTCATATGGTTTACTTTTATTAAAAATAGGGATTTCTAGTTTTATTTTAGAAAGCGTTAAACTAGAATGTGGCATCCGACGCATAACGCGCGTTCTTAACACAAAAATAAGATAAAAATTTAATGGCACGCATTAAATGCCGGGTCTAAAAATGATAGCATTAAAAGAAACTGAGACTAGTTGAAAGAAAAATATATTCATAGAAGTACTATTTTTTTTAAATGAAATGACATTTCTCTAATGAATTTTTAAAGTTGCAATTCTAAAAGTATTTTTTTTTTTTCAAAAGCTTGGTATGATATCTCGAATAAATGACTTCCAATCATAAGAACTTTGCACTTTTATATTCCAGGTTTCTTTGTAAAAAGGGGAGAGAACCAGTGCTTCTCAAACTTTCGATATTTGCGAGCTAATTTTCAGTCATAATTTAATCGGGCCTCACTCATACAACAACTACGTTTTGAATGCATTAATAATATAATTCGACGTTAAAATTAAAATGCGACTTTAAGGTGCGACTACGTTCGGAACCATGATTTTGCAAAAGTGTATAAATGGATAATATTTATGATATTTAGTGTCACTTAGATTAGAAAATGTATATAAAGTTGTTTTAAGAATACTATCACAATACAAATTTATTTAAGTACAATACTTTGACAAAGACGAACATAGATGACCATTTTCAAAAATATTCTTCTTTGTAAAAAAATGCTTCTATTTATAATAATATTTTGCCTATCTATAGCTCAGACATTTTACAGAAAGGCCTCAACTATAACTTTTGAAATATATAAACTTAGAAGTGGGTTTATCCATGTTTAACGAAAGACAGAGAGGAAAATTTTAAGAAAAAAAAAACACCGATAATTATTTCAATGGGCTGTAACTCTGAAAATAATGTGAATTTTTTAAAACAATATTTCAGACTCTCTGGAGAATTATTTTAGAAGCATTTCTATAAAAGGGAGAACATTTTGAAAAAAATGTTATTTTAAGTTAATTTTCTGACAAAATATTGTATTTAAATAATTTTTTTTGTCAAAATGTCCTTATAAAACAGTTTTATATATGTATTCTAATTTAAGTGACACTATATATCTTGAAAATTATCCTTTCATACGTTTTTTTTAAATCACGGTTCCGAACGTAGTCGGATACCTTAATTTTAAATTACACAAATTTTCAAGATAAGTATTATATATTTTGTATATAATTTTGTATATGACAAGCTGATGAGAGTTGCTAGGAATTACTAAAATTGTTTTTAATCAAGTATTAATAAATTGCTTATCAAATACTTTTTTCTGTACTGTGTGTGTGATTCATTTATAAGTATCTTATATCAATGAAGATTATACATATTTTGTTTTGCTTTCTTTCAGTAAATTAATAATTATTTTAAATCTTTTATTTTCAGATTTTTTGAAATGCTTGCGCCCCCCACGTAGGCCTATCACGTCATCTAGGTGGCGCACCCCATAGTTTGAGAAGCGCTGGGGCGAACGTTATAACTGTGAATTGAAATGTAAATTAAAAATTAAATCTTGAAAAGCATAAGTGCGTATTATACACCGGTGTGTGCTATACGCCGAATTTTATGGCAATTTTTCAAGTTGAATGACTTTGGAAAATTATTTAGAAATACAATGAGGGTATAATAGAAGACGATTTTATTCCACATACTAGTATTTAATAATTAATTAACTATATAACCTTCAATAAAAATTAGAGAATGCATTGAAACTTAATAGATTGAAAGACTTTAGATATTATTTCAAAGTCAAATGAGTGTAAATAGCATAAAATTTGAATTTTTTTTTGTTTCTCATACTTTGTGTTTTAAGCCACTGATTTTCAACCTTTTTCGATACCGGTACACATTAAACAATTTCAAAATTTTTCTTCACACTAACAATAAAATGAGTTTAAAAGAATTTTACTTATCTGTAATACACTATATAAAATAGTTAATGATAATACTTTTCAATATTAAATATAATAATATGTACGAAAAATATAACAAAATGTTTATTGAGTAATTAATTACAAATTAATTATAAGAATACATTTAATGCGGAATTTGCCCTTGATGGTTTTTGGTAATTACTTTTGTATTCGGTCGTATAAATGATAATGCCACTTTCTTTTTGTCATCTAGATTTAAAAGTCTATCTATTTCATGTCTGTATTTGTTAATGCTGAGAATCTGAATTCACACATATAAGACGTAGAAAAGTGTATTTTTTAAATTTTTTTTGGCGATTCTGGGATAATCGCCTCTAGTTTTAATCCAGAATGAATTCATTGACTCTTCCGATTATTCTGACATTTAATCTCGATTATTGCACAGCGAAATTACTTCTTCCTCTTCATTCAAAGTTAATTCATATACATATGTTTCCGTTATCACACAAATGGATTACGAACCCAATAAAAAAGTTTTATATCTAAATTTAAAAAATAATGTTTGATCAGAGATAATTAATTTTTCAAAAAAAATTGGGGGCAAACCAAGAATTTGGTGGACAGTACTCAGTGGTTGAGAATCACAGTTTTAAGCAAACAGATTGAATTACACTTTTGTAATTTCATAAATTTTAAAATAAAGCACAATAAAAATTTGCCTGAAAATTCTTACATGGAATATGTTATTGTTGCTTTTTCAAATCCTTTTGGAGCAGGAAAGCCTAAACTAAGTCCATTTAACCTTTCCACATAAGAATGTCACAAATCAGGTCTTGATCTCCAATTAACTGTCCCTGGGAAATGCCCCAGCAGTCTAGAAGATGAGCAGGAGAAGCAGGGACAAGTAAAGAAAGACTTTACCCCTTGCACAATGGTCATATCACGCACAGGTGACCACTTCTAAGACTCACCAAGGTCGTCTGATGAGCCCTGGATCTCCTGCACTGTAGAGATAGGCCAGGACTCTTAGCTGCGTACCAGTGGTGAGCAGGAGGGTTACATCGAGTCAGATTCATTTTAGCTCTGTAGAGGGAATGAATTTCAGAATGGCTCAAGACAGAGGAACTGGGGTTAGGAAGATCACATCCCCTATATACCAACCAGCTCATCGGCTCCCTCGTTCCCAGGCACACCCACATGCAACGGAATCCACTTGAGACATATTTGTGCCTCACACCAAGCCAATGTGGATATACCTAGACCAGTACTGTCCATAATCTTTGGCCAATTCTTCAAATATTGGATAGAGCTTCTGCTGTTTTTCAGGATCTAGATACTGTCCTTACTAGAGTTGAGAACAATATCGAGAGCCCCACTAATAGCAAGCAGTTCCGATTTAAAGACAGAACAGTGGTCAGAGTCTAATATGAATTAAGAAATAAAAATGCAAGAAAAATAAACCCCATTATGTGAATATTTTCGCACGCGGGATAAAAAGTTAATTATAATCTAAAATACTTTCCAAATAAAACAAATAAAATCTTATTAAAAAGTATTTAAATAATGCACTTTTCTTCTTATTTTTAAAATTTTAATTCAGTTTCTAGAATGCAGTTTTAAAAAAAATTTGTTCCCGGTTTTGACATTTCCCCCCTTCCATTAAAATTTTAATTAACTTTTTTAAAAAATGGGTTCAGGTTTTCTTCTAAAAATTTCATTTTTTTAAATCCCGAAAGCAGTTTAAATTTTCCAATATTTTGATTTCTTTGTCAAAATTTGGTAAACTTTTAGTTTTTCCCAAAGAAATATTATTCCATAAGTTTTTCTCAATCTATAAAAAAACTTAGCAAAAAGTAATAAAAGGGAAAATTTTTTTAAGAAATTTCTTTAATTTTCTTTTTTTTCAATGGTGATGAAAAGTTTTTAAAAAAAGGGTTTATTTTTTTCTTGATGGGGGTTTTGGGGGCAGCTTTTTAAAAATTTTCCCCCTTTCCCAAACCCTCAAACGTTTCATGTTCATCGCTTTTTCAATTTTAAATTTCGCTTTTAATTTTTAAATGAATTATTTCTGCAAATTTTTCCCCCTTGGGTTGATCAGCTTAAATTTTTTTCAAGGGAGACCGTTTCCCATTTTTTTTTATATTTCCTGCCCTTTACATTTATAAACCATGTTAATTTCGTACAACACAGCAAAAAAACCCGCTAATTTATTAAAAGGGGGAAAATTTTGAAATTTTGTTCATAGAAAATTTTTTTAAAACAAAAGTGGTGGTGCGGGAAACCCCCAAAAACAAGTCCCCTTAAAAAATTTTGGGAAAAAAAAAAAAGTTTGCTAGTATCATAAAAGAGGGATATAGAAAATTTTTTTAAACCTCATGTCAAAAGGATGATCCCAAAGGGGCCATTGGTAAAAAATAAAATTTTTCCCAAAATTAAAGATTTTGTGAGCCTGGATTTCCTGTGCCGCCCAGGTTCCCAATCCACAATTTTTAAGGGGGTTTAAAGATCCCCCCCCAAACCCCCAAAACCCACCCTTTTTTTTTTTTCCATATTTTTTTCAGAAAAAATCACGTTTTTTCGCTTTGTATTCCCTTTTTGATTTACATTTCAAGATCAAAAAAAATACAATTTCTTTAAAAGTTTAAATAAAATTAATGATAAAAAAGAATATACAAAATTTTAAAACCCTACCTTCAATCTGCATTTTTTTTTTTAAAAAATTTGGTATCTCAGTTTTTTTGTCATAACGGGAGAATATATTTTGGGGGGGTGCTTCACCGCCCCCGGGATCGATAGTTCTGGATTAAAAGTCCACAAAATTACCGTTGAAAGAGTACGCCCCCGTTAGCCAAGCTTTAAACCCACCATGAAAGAAGAAAAGACGTTTTGGGTTTCGGCTCCCCCCTTTTTTTGAGGGAAAAACCCGGGGGGGGGTCTTTGGGCCCCATCTATTTTTACCCTTCCACCTCAAGAGAGATTTTTTTTCCCTGTTTTAGTGACCCTTCTTTGGCAAAGGGAACATTTTTTTACAACCTCCATTATTACTCCAGAGGATTCAGACCCAGCCCCAAAAACCACACACAGAATTGCGTCATAAAAATATAGAAAAAGGGGGTGGCACAGAGAATATAGTAACATGTTATTAAAAAGAAAAAAAATTAAACCCCCAATTAGCATTGTTCTTTTTTCCCCTTAAAAAAAAGGTTTCAAGACTTTCAATATTTTGGACCCAATTTTCCCCAGTCAAAATTTTCATGGGCCCCCCCTCTTCATACAAAAAAAAAGTTTGCACCAATAATACTATATTTTTGAGGGCTAAAAAGAAAAAAAGATTTTAATTTTTGGGTAATCTTTTGTAATAAACTTTTCCCCAATCTGCCAAAACTTTTTTGTCCGGGACGTATATATAGTCTTTCCGAATTACGATTTTTTTCTGTGCACTGTTCCAAAAAATTATTCTAAAGGGGGTTTTGGGGAATGCAGTAAAAGGGTTTAAAAGTGTTTGAAAAGGGGAAAGTGAGTAAAATTTTGTAAGGTTTTTAGGGCCCCCAAACACTTTTTGGTATTTTTTTAAAAAAAAAAAACTTTTTGAATTTTTAAAAATTAAAATTTTAAAAAAAAATAAAAAATAATTTTATAAATGTAAAAAATTTAAATTTAAAAAAATTAAAAACAATGCTAAACATAAAAGGGGAAAACACGTTATTTACAACAATTTAAATCTTTCCCCTTGATTTTTTTTTTCCCCCAAATTCTTGTCGAAGTCGGTTTTTTTAAAAACCCGATTCAAAATTCAAAAAATTTCAAAGATTTTTTCCACATCATAAATAATCATTTCCTCATCTTCTGATGTGAAATTTAATGTTATTTTTTTTGGCTTATGTGGTGTCATTCGAATTTCAATGTCTGGTTTTTGGTTGTTGTGAGTTTTTTTTTTTTAAACTTTTTTTGTTTAAAATTATTTTCAGCCTTAGATATTGCGGAAGTTCGAGTACTGGATGTGGTAGGGTTAAGAAATTTGGTACAGTTGGTATATTTTGGGCTAATAAAGATGAAGCAAGGGGATTTAGGCTTTGGCCATTGGTAATTTAGTAGGGGAAAGGGGATAGGAAATTAAGTTTTTTCCTTTGTTTTTCCAAGAATTACTGCAGAGGTGGAAAAAGTTTTTAACAAAAGTAAATGGGGATGATGTGGAGCCCAACAGAAATTGTGGACGTTTTTGGGCACCCGATTGGCAGAATATTTTGGATTTAGTTTATAT
>BMAV01004251.1:0-22500 GCA_019973955.1 Trichonephila inaurata madagascariensis | reverse complement strand
AAAATTTTTTTTTTTTTTTTTAAAAAAAAAAAAAAATTTAAAAAAAAATTTCCCAAAAAATTTTTTTTTAAAATTTTTAAAACCCCCTTTTTTTTTTTTTTTTTAAAATTTTTAAAAAAAAAAAAAAAAAAAATTTTTTAAAAAACCCCCCCCAAAAATTAATTTTTTTAAAAAAAAAAAAGTTTTTTTAAAAGGGAAAAAAAAGGGGTTTTTCCCCCCTTTTTTTTTTAAAAAAATTTTTTTTTTTTTTTTTCCCCCCCCCCAAAAAAAAAAAAAAATTTTTTTTTTTTTAAAAAAAATTTTTTTAAAATTTTAAATTTTAAAAAAATTAATTGTTCGCGGGATGAATTGTAAATGGAGTGGATTTTCCTATTATTTAGTTATTCAAACTATTTAAAAAGAATTTACAAAACACAATTTCATAAGAGTTTCTTAGTCAATAAAAAAAAATTTTTGGAATCATTTTTTAAATAGGTATTTTGAAATTAACGTAAATTTATTTCTTTTAAGGTGTTTAACATGTTTCTGGGGACATTTTATTAAAAAAAATAAGTTTCTTTTTTATTGCTATTTAAATCAAAACAATTTTTAATAACTCATTCAAAAAAGTGTTAAGGTTTTAGAAAATTTTTTCAAAATCTAAAATTATAGCATACTATTTACAAATATAAAAAAACTCAATACAATGTTGTTAAAATTTGAAGACGATATTTCATTTTATATAAAAAAGGGAAAAAAGCTAGCACGCACAAACACACTCAATATTCACTATATATGGGGACTATTAAACCAAAAATTTGTTGGTAGGATGTTCCTTTCATCGAGTAGAGATTCTCTAAAATGATTTTGGAAAATAAACCCCCAAGTGTCATTACGGGAGCTTGGGCGTTATAAATACTTATTTTTTTTTTAAACTAATAGACGCACGTTTTTAAATTTGGGACACAGATTCCTTTCACAAGTAAAGTCCGCTAAAAAAAGGTTTTTTTCAAAAAATTGCATCCAGGGAATTGGGGGACGTTTCATATATAAAAAAAAATCCCATAAATAACAAAACCCCCTATAAACTTGTTTTTTTAAAAAACTCGCGTTTTTTGTTCACCAGAGATTAACCCCTCGGGGGGCTCACCTTTTTTAGGTGGGTAGGGGTGTCACAACCCGAGGTCCCCTCGTGATTTTTTTTTTCCCCCAAGGGGGTTTACTATCTTTGAAAACACGGGTGTCACAGGGGGACCCCAGTGATCCTTCTTTTTTCCGATCCTCCATCTTGTCACCCACCCTCCCTTGTCCAGACCACGACAAAAAAGTTTGGCGCGATGCCAAAACGGCTCTTGCGCCATAAAACACCAAACTCATCCTCCCCACCAGAGATCTTAAGAAGAGGGGTTTTTAAAAGGTCGTTTGGGTTTGGTTCGGGGGGTTTATAGATCAAAAAATTTTTTTTTCAACTATTAGATCCACAATTTCAAATTTGGCAACTAAGTTTTTTTTGGTTAGCAGGTATGAAAAAAACCCTGGTTTAATTTGTAGTTCGCTTATTTAACATAAAAAAAATTTTTTTTTCTTTCCATTTCTTTTTGTATTATTTTTCAATTCACCATCGAAGAACGGATATACCAGCTAGCACAAGTATATAGCACTCATAAACTTCATTGAATAATATTTATGCAAACATTTGTATATATTTTAACCATCTCCTGGGCCTTGGGAAGCTTTGAGCTTTTGGGGCCTTTCGTGGACTATCTACAGGGTCTGTGGGAAGCACCATACACAACATAATAAAATGATCTAACTATTATAACGATAGAAAGATTACATCCCATTTCAGTTTTGTATTACTGCACATAATATAGCGATTATGACATCTGTAAATTAGAAAACAAAAAAAATTAAAGAAGTACCTTTTGCAAGAGCTGTCGCTGTATGTAACGATGTCATGGGAGAGGTTGATCGCTTCGATCAAAGATACCAAATAAGAAGATCTGTAAAATGTATCTTTCTTTTCTTATTAACCTTGCCATCATAAATAGTTTTAAAATGCGACAAGTGAACTAAGGAAACAGAAGTTTAGACCAGCTAACATTCCGAATCGCATTAGCTCGTCAGCTATAATAAGCAAATATTCCTCAAGAAAAAGTAAATGACGGCCTGTTCATTTTAAACAAAGAAGTTGCTTCGGGTACACGCTTTGCAAGTAGGAAATGTAGCACATAGAGACAAGAAAAGAGAACCCACTACATGTATGTAGAATGTGATATCTTTTGCGAGATTAAATGGTGGTCCGCGGATTTTGCTGGTCCCCAGGAAATGGGGAATATACCACTTATCATGTTAAGTATTTTTTAAAATTTTTTGGGGTTTTTTATTATTTTTAACATTAAAAAAAAATCCTTTTTGGGGGTTTCCCGGGTTTTAAAATTAAAATTAAATTTTAGGCCCGTAAGTCAAAAGCTTGGCGACCGCTGCCCTTTGTTTTTAAAATATTTCTATTTTATGGAAAATAATCACCTTAAATTTTTTTTCTTATGCCAGGAATGGTTTTTTGGGGAAGATATTTTCCACCCAAAAAAATTTAAATGTAGACATAAAATATATATAAAAAAATATATTTTCTTAGATGCAGTTCTTTAATTATTGATAAAAAAAAAATGCGTGAAATTCAAAAGAAAAAAAATTTGGGCAATGAAAGGGTTAAAAAATCATAAAGAAAAATTTTTTTCCCAGTTCAATAGAACTTAATACATTTTTTGTAATTTGGGAATTTTTTTTTCCCCTAAAACTTTCCCAACCTTGCCTTACCTGCAGGCCATTTATTTTTCAAATAAACAGCAACAAGATGGTAACTATAATTAACACAGAACCCAAGTAAAAATTTTGAAGTCTTTTTTTCAAAAGGTGTATTTTTATGACCTAAGAATCATTTATTATAAGAAAAAATATTGAAACGTTTTTAAAATTCAAATAAATAGAAAATATAATTAAATAATTGAAACTAAAAATGAAAAAAAAAAAACCTGCCAAGCATTAATTTAATACAAGATATATTTTCAATAGAATATTTAAAAAATGACTAAAAATTTATTAAAATACGCTAAGTTTAGGGTTTGGGGAAAACTTATTTTTAAATTTGAGATTTTTACTTTTAAATTGTATAGATTTTAACCTTTTTAAAAATCCCCATTTTTTAACCCCAGGGGATTTAAAAACCCTTACAACCCATTTTAAATAATCTTTTTAATCTGGGGGTGCTTTTTTTTAATGGGGAAAAAAGTAAAAAAATATTGTTTTTTTTTAAAAGTGTAACGTCTGATATAAAAACCCAAAAAATGTATCTTTTATTTTAAATTGAGCCTTTTTTTTTTTTTTTTCCTAGCCATTAGAAGTCCACGTAACATTAAAAACAATTTTCTCAAAATGTAAATTTTAATTGAATGTACCTTTTCTGAGAAACTACTTTCACAGAAATTTTAAATTTTTTATAAAATTTTAAGACAAAATATACTAAAAAGAGCTTTTTTTAGAAAACTCAAAATGATTTTTAAAATTTTTTTTTGAAAAAGGGTCAAATTTTTAATGTTTGATAAAAAATTTTATAATTTATTAAAAAAAATTTAAAATTAGCTAAAAGCTTATTTCAGTATAATGAGAGATGGTACTTTTTAAATTTTATGAAAATTTCGCAAAATACATATAACAGATTTTAGGAAAAAGGGAACGAAAACAGCCAATTTAATTTTCAGTATAGAGAGAGAGAGATTTTCCAACTATCTTTAAAAAATTAAATTCCCAAAACAGAACGCAAATTTTTTAGATGTTTAGCGAATTTCCTTTATTAAGTTTAAAAATTAAACTTTTTATGCAAATTATATCATTTTTTTATATTTTATCTATAATTTATTTCAACTTGTTACATTTATAAACCATAATCAATGATTTTAAAACAGGGACATACGAAAGATTTAAAAATATAAAATGGGGAACCAATAAAAGGAGAATCTCTTTCCACCCAAAAAACCATCAGCAACCAAAGAATCATTAACTCAACAAGGTGCTGGTAGTTAGTCTAAAGTATCTGGTACAGACACTACCAAATGATTTGCATTCCCAGAACATTACGAAGTGGTAATGTGGCAGAAAGAATAAATACCAAAATATCCAATTCTCAAAAATTAAAATTTAAAAATGTAATACTTAAAAAGTTAAGCAATTCGCCATTGCATTCTGAAAGATATTATAACATTAAAATTTTAAAATTCTAAAACAATTAAGTGCATAATATAAGTAAGTCATCGGACGCCAAAGATGATGCACCCATCTTTAAAATAGTCGTATAGGAAGAAAAAATATCTAAACTCCGGAAACATGTATATATGTATGTATATATATATATATATATATCAGAAATACCCAATTAATTTTATTAAGAGTTATATGAATAAAAGCTATTCAAAATAGTTAGATTAAAATTTGAGATTGATAATAGTTTTTACATAAACTTAAATATTTCATAGCTATAGTTATTCCCATAATCTAATATTAGGTAAAATTACGTATTATTTTATTCATATTTACTCTAGTGTTATTAAAGTTATGATATAATTTGCAACTCTTATTTATTTTTATTTCCATTCCTTTTATACTTTTGTTAAGTGCTACATTTCAGCCATTAACATGATTTAAATCTGCATTAGGGTCCAGAATCTGGCAATAACTTATTTTTTTCACTCAGATTTAGCTCGGGCTTTGCACATTTGTAAGTGCAATTTTTAGGTAAGTTACCTCTATCTTGTAATGGATTTAGATATTCCTATTCATTATTTTCAATTGGTTTTTGCTCAGTATTATTTACATAAAGGGGGAAGGTTGGCTGGCCGAAAAACATGTTCAAATCCACTTTTATGTAAATTATTTTGTATATTAGTTGTCCTAAGTCAGCAATGTTTATAACACTGCAGCATCCATTTTATAATTTTTATTCTCGGTTACTCATATGTCCTTCATTGTGTGTTTTTCGAATGGGATTGTTGGATGTTATCTCTTGTTTGCAGAGAATAAGCCTATATATATATATATATATATATATATATATATATATATATATATATATATATGAAGTGAAGATATATATATTGTTGTATCATAACACTCATATCACAGTTTACATCTTTTCCACACACATTTTAAACATCTTACACATTTTTGACAACCAACCAAATTAGAACCTAGCAAATTTACATTTTTGACAATCAACCAATTCAAAGCCTACCAAAATTGATTGTCATCTATCTCGATATCTATCTATGCTCGTTAGTGTAAATTGTAGTTCAAAAGATACGTTCAGAGATACACAAGACTTTGATTCTCTTTGGAAAGGATCTGTAAGTAGGAAGATTTCGTTTAATAATTTTTTTTCTTTTTTTTTTTTCTGCTTTAAGAAATTGAGAATTTGTTTCAGAATATTAATCAGTGGTTTTATCATACCTCTGTGAGTTTTGTATACTTTGAATTTTGTTTATTTTTTTATATACTTTTGAATTTTTTTATATTACTTTAAATTTTTTTTTCTTTTATTTGGTTTTCCTAGAGTGCAAAAAGGGGGAAAGGGTTTGGGGCCTTTAAAACTAGTCTAACCCACTTATTCGGTCCTAAGTCCGAAATTGCATTTCCCCGACTCGCTAGGTTCTTTTTTTTAGTTCCTTTTAGTATTTTTCGATCTTCTTGTTTTGCTTTTATATTCTTATTACGTTATTTCTTGTTATGTTCATTATCTATTATTTCGGTTTTGAAATATTATACAAATTTATTTTTATATATATATATATATATATATATATATATATATATATATATATATATATATATATATATATATATATATATCCTATAAATACTTATTCATTAAACTTTTATTGCATTTTATATTGCACTTAAGATGAGTATCTATGGGAAACCTTTGGTCATATATATATACACGAATCTTTTTTTTTTTAATTATAACTTTTGGGGAAGGGTAGATAAAAAGTTTAAGAATAAAGAAATTAAATTATGGATGTGATGACTATTTAATTAACATATCAATGTTATTTAAAATAAGTAATTGTGCATCAATTAATAGCGTTCAGATATAAGGGAAAATAAAAATCATATCGCATACTTTTCAAAACAGCTTTAATTAATAATATTTTTTGTAATAAAAGTTACAATGACTTAAAAAGTTGATAATGTATATGTCAGCAGCAAAGTATGAAAGTAGCAAAGTATGAATCTGCAACTTCTAGGCATTGTATAGAATGCCTAAAACCAACCGGCAATGGGGAAAATTCATACTTTTAAATTGCCTAGGCATTTTCGAATGCCAAGAGAAACCGGCAAAGTATGAAATACATCTCCGATTCGTTTGGAATATTACGTGGCAAGACACGAGACTTTTAACACGAGCCTCAGGCTCTGAATTAGTCCGTTGCGATTTGGGATTTATTCGGGAATATCAAAATACTTAATTTTAGTTAAATTTGTTCAACAAAAAATTGATTTCATTTTTATGTGCTGCACACTGGTGTAACCAGCCCTGAGTAAGTCCCGTATCGAAAATTCGTTGGGAGCCCTTTTTGGAGTGAGTGAGTGAGTGAATTGGGTTTTCTGGGCAAGAGCCAATTTGGCTATACTGCGCCAAACATTTGTTATTTTTAAAATATTTTAAATTTCTTATATTTAAATATAATAAATACAGTTTTAAAATTTAAAAATTTCCCAATCACATTAAACCGTTTTCAAAAAATAAAGAAAATTTGGGGGGATTTGCCCCCCGTCGACCATATAAAATTAAAAAAACAATTAAAAAAATAAGAATGGAACTTTTACTTTAAAACAAAGTCAGGCAATAAAATTTAAAAAAAATATATATTTGTTTTTATTTGTCCTGAATCGGGTTGGTGTTAACTTGCGTATTTCTTGAGGATCTTTTAAAAAACTTTTTTTATTTTGAATTTATCCAGAGGATCTGGTTTCAATTTTTTCCTCTACGTCATAGACAATCATGTCTTCGTCATCAGTAGTATATTCTTGAGGTGTGGCTTTCTGGGTTTATGGGAGTTATTTTTATTTCTATTTCGGGTTTTTGTTTTTTTTGGGCGTTTTCTTCTTTTTCCCCTTGAATTTCGTTGGGATGTGTTAAGATGTTCCTTTTTGGGATGTAGCTGTAGATTCTGATATAAAACCGATGATTGAACATCAGTTGATAGAGGGGAAATTTATTAGAATTTTAAAGAAGGGGGTATTTCAGTTGGTAACGATGAAGGGAAGTATTTAGGTTATTGCTAGGGAAATAGTAGTAGGTTGAGGGTCTGAGTTGTAGCTGCTATTAAGAGGTGGACGGCAAGAGCCGCACTTGGGTAGAAGACGATGTTGTGGTAAACGGGGTGGATTGTGATATATCGGGTTTCGGGGGATGAAAGTGGTTGCAAATTTTAAAGGGGGACATTCTTTTTTAGTGTATTTTATCGTCGCGTAGCAGAAAAAAGGGAAGTTTTGGCCCCTGAGCATATGTCGAGATATCTGAGGGGTAGTAATTTTCAGCTTCTAAATAAAAATATTTTTGTTTTTTTTGTTTTCCTGTATTTGTTTTCTATTTTCCATTTGGGAATAATTTAGAATCTGCAGGGAGGCGTGAACAAAAATACATTTTGGTTCTAAACTGCAATCCGGGGAAGAATCCCCAATGGATCCCAAATCTAGAACATGTTAATTGACCGCAAGGAAGTTTGAGGCCCGAACCTCTGGCATTAAAACAGCGCAGGGGGTTGGGTATGTATGGGCGTATTTTGTTGAGGTATCCGGCTTTTTTGTAGATGGAAGTTTTGGGTTTTTAAAAGGGAAAAAAGTTTTGTCGGAATAACTTTTAAATTTTTTTTTTGTAATTTTCTGACTTGATTATACCCTGATCAGAGAACCTTCAAAATTCCGACCGGCTATTCAGAAGTCGGGGTTCAGAAATACACCTCTGCAGGTGTTTAGAGTTTTAAGGGGGTTATTTTTCAGGAGTTAAGAAAGTTTTTTGAGAAGAAATGACTTGTTTGTAAGGGAATATGGTTTAAAAGTAGATCCCCGGGTTTTAATCGTTTTAAGATTTCGGTTCACCACCTATTCCCAGAAAGCTTTATTTTTGCAAAGGAGATTTTTTAAAAATATCGTTATTTGGTAAAAAATCAGTAAAATCTTTCATTTTTTGATAGTTGATCAACGTTGGGGTGGGGAATACAGGGCCCTTTTCCCGGCACAGCAGCTTTGGGTCCATAATAACGCGTATACCACTTCATCCTGGCGTGCCCCCACCCACCGGAGTCCCAAAAAGGGGGGCAGTGCCGGTCAACCCCGGGCCAAAAAAAAGGGCACGGCGCTTACCTGAGTAACCCAGGATAGTGATACAGTCCAGGGTGAGGATCCCAAAGGGGAAACCGACACCCCTTTTCTGCAGCACTAACCCACAGCAGTGTCTCCGGGACACCGGGGGTTTTCCAGCCGATTGACAGGAGCGGGGCCACCCCGCCACCCGTTCAAAATGAAGGGGGAAAGGAACGCAAGTTCCCCCGGACCCTCCCCATATTGGGGAAAACGTGGGCAAAGGGCCAAAGGATCCCCAGAACACCATTTTCCCCTTAGGACGCCGCACACGGGAAACATGCGGGGCGGAAAACCAACGTTGTTAGTCGAAAAAAAATAAATAAAATAATCAAAGTAGTAAAATAAATATACGAAAAAAAAAAACTAAATTAACGCAATGAAAATCTAAAAACCCTAATATGTTGTATAAAACATGTTTTTTTACTAGAAAACAAAATTTGAACTAGGGTTTATTTTTTTTTTATAGGTCTGTGGGCTAACGGGAAAAGAAAAAAGGGAAATTTGAAGGCAAGAAGTAGGGCCGAAAATAAAAAAGAACACTAGGGTACCCTGGGTTTTGAAACCCATTTTAAAAGACAGTAAACCCCCTTTGGAAGAGAAAAAAATCACTAGGGGACCTCGGGAGCGTGAAAACCCCATACCTAAAGAAGGTGGCCCCTGAGGGGAGCCCCTTTTGGGAAAAAAAATAAAAAAAGACTGCATTCATGAAATTCTTCGAAAGGCTAAAAAAAAATACAAGGACATATATATTGAAACACTTTATTACTTAAAAACTAGCTTGTTGTCAGTTGTTTAATACGTGCTTTTCTGGGATTTCTTTTTTTTCGTTAAATTAATTTATAATAATAGCCATATCAGATGATTTTAGTTTTTCAAGTTTATTTGTATGTGTGACAGTATTGTTGAGTCCGAAAACCAATTTTGGCATTTGAAAGCTATAAGACGATTTTTAATAATTTTTAGCTTAGAAAACCTTTTAGCTGTAGCAGTTGTGATAGGAAGGGTAAAAAGTAGTAGGCATGCTATAAGAACATTCAGAAAACTATAGATGAAGCTATTGAGATTAATTACTCACACACACACACACAATTTCGGATTTTAAACAGCTTTACAATTAGTTAAATACAAGTCGCGGTGAATATAATTTGAAATGATTATTTCAAATACAATTAATTTTATTGTTCTATGTGTTGGGGCAATATGCATAAATTTCTCATTTTATTTTAATTAACTGAAACGGTATAGTTAAAAGTTCCTGATAATTGTATGGAATTTTTAAACTAAGTTCTTAATTTTATAAGAATAAGAATTTTTGTACGAAAAATGTGATGAAGTGTAATTCAAAAGGCCATTCAAATCTACCATGTTGCAACGAGTAGGTTAATTTTAATTTCTTATATTTTTATATGAAAATTTTGTTTTTCTTAATAAGAAAGACATAAATTTTGTTTGGTAAAACTTTCATTTTGTTTTTTTGTATGATTTCATTATTTCTTCAGAATAACATTTGTGCTTTTAGGAATGTGCGTCATTGATAAAAAAGCCTTATCTTGACCTTTTTCCATACTTTGCCTAAATAGCTTTGGGCATTCTGTACAATGCCTAGGCAAAGTATGTAATAATTCTCCTATTTCATACTTTGCCTAAAAACGTCAGGCTTTCTATAAAATGCTTAGGTATTATATAGAATGTCGGCATTTCATACTTTGCCGGTAACATATACATAAACATAAATAAAATCGTAATAAAAAAACACAATATGAGCAAACGATATATCTTCAACAAAAAGTAATATGCTTCAAACATATAATAAAGATGCAACTCCGTTGTTTTTCTAGTCGAAAACGTTTCATTTTTAGAATCATTTCAAAACCAATAAACAACGTGAAAGTTCAATCTACCTATCTATTTGACAATTTGGTATTTCACAGTGTTCCAAAACACACGTCGCATATAAATGATACCAAAACGGAAGTAGAAGCAGAAATAAATAAGAAATAGATCTACTTCAAACACACGAGCTTTTCCGTTAGAAGAAGAATATTGTTTTTCGTATAGACTTGTGACATTCAGAAATGCAAGTCAATCGAAATCGTTATCTGTCTTATTACCGTTTGGCAAGTCCTTGACGTCTCATATGTAAAAGAGACATTATTCTTCGAAATGCGAAGTCAAGGAATTCGAACGCTTTTAAGGCTCTTTGCTAGATATTTGTTTTATGTGATGGTATTCTCGAATGTCTTGTCTTTTTATGCCTACTACTTTGGAGATTGAAAAAATAAAAAATAAAAATAAGAATTTTGAAGGCATTCATATTTTATCATGCTTGAGAATGCGATATGTAATGAAAATCTAAAAAAATTTGTACACTCTAAAAAAATATCGAAGTTCCCTATTTTTAAAAATTCTTGTTATTTTTATATTTATAGTTATATTTATTAGTGCTCCAATACAAAATAGACAAGGAAAGTATAAAAAATAGTGCAAAAAATTGACACATTAGGCCTTTTTGAATTGTCCATCTGACAAATTTATTTTCAAATGTTCTACTTTTTACAGTTAGTTACATCACAATAAAAAATTCAATAAATTTGGATTTAAAATGTTTCCATTTTTATATATAAGGAACGAATTATTTAATCCACCATGTTTACTTATAATAATTTTGCACACACACACAAACACACGCAAGCAGGCACACACGCACACACGACACACACACACACATTATATACACATTATGTCTTGCTGTGAAGATTATATCATAACACTCATATCACAGTTTACATCTTTTCCACACACATCTTAAACATCTTACACTTTTTGACAAACCAAATTAGAACCAGAAATTTACATTTTTTAAATCAACCAATTCAAAGCACCAAAATTGATTGTCATCTATTTTGACAATCAACCAATTCAAAGCCTACCAAAATTGATTGTCATCTATCTCGATATCTATCTACGCTAGTTAGTGTAAAAGGTAGTTCAAAAGATATGTTCAAAGATACCCAAGACTCTTGATTCTCTTGGAAAGGTATCTGTAAAGGAAGATTTCTTTTAAAATTTTTTTTTTTTTTTTCTGCTTTAAAAAATTGGGGAGAATTTGTTTCAGAATATTAATCAGTTCTTATCATCCCTCTGTGAGTTTTGTATACTTTAATTTTGGTTTATTTTTTATATACTTTAAATTTTTTTTATATACTTTAAAATTTTTTTGTTTATTTTATTTGGTTTTCCTCCCGAGTTAAAGGGAGAATTTTTGCCTTAAAACAGTCAACCCACTTATTCGGTCCTAAGTCCGAAATATTGCATTCTGACTCGGGTTCTTTTTATTTTCCCTTTTTAGTTTTTTTTGATTTCGTTTTGCTTTTATATTCTTATTACGTTATTTCTGTTATGTTCTTTATTATTATTTCGGGTTTTTTAAATATTATCAAATTTATTTTTATATATATATATATATATATATATATATGTTAACTTATAAATATATATATGTTACCAGCAAAGTATGAAATGTTGGCATTAATTAGAATGCCTAGGCGTATAGAATGCCGAATGTTTTTAGGCAAAGTATGATATATGAGATTTATTTCATACTTTGCCTAGGCATTCCATAGAATAACTAAAACTATCTAGGCGAAGTATGAAAAACGGTCATGATAATGCTTTTATATCACAATAACGTACATTCCTAAAAAAACAAAGGTTTTTATGATTAACTTTTTTTGGATTTTTCATAGCAAAAGAAAAAATCAGGTTCTTCATGACTTCAAAACAAACTGATATCAAAATTGTACTTGTGTTCTACTTCTAAATTTAGATAGAATTTCCAAACTCATAATTGGGTAAAGATGTTCAATGCACTAAGAAATAACTTCTTTAGAAATATTTTTAAAATTAAAAAAATATGTATACTATACCTCTACCTTTTAATTGGGAACTTTTTATTCACTTATGCATGATATTCTTATTGAAAAATATATGCATGCACTTTTTTAAATATATACATATATATATATAGAGAGAGAGACTTATTCTCTACAAACAAGAGATAATATCAAAAAAATCGATTGAAAACACATAGATAGTAGGAAAAAACAATGAAGGGCATATGAGTAACCCCAGATTAAAAAATTTTAAAATGGGTGCTAATTTTAAACATTTATTAGGACAGCAAATATGTAAGATAATTTATATAAAAGTGGGTTGAACATTTTTTTTTGGCCAGCCAAACTTTCCCCTTCATGTAAATAATACTGAGCAAAAACCTATTGAAAGAAATATGAATTGGAATATCTAAATCCATTACAAGATAATATATATTGTATAAGAAAAAGCAGTACAAAAAAAGGATTTCAATTAAATTATATTTACTTCCCTATTTTTTAATTTTTTAAAATCATTTTGAAGTCAGAAGGTTTATAAAGTTTGCGTACGTGTAGTTAAAGTTCAGAGAAAATCCCAGAGAAAAAATTCAAGTTCACAAAATCTTTCCTTACATTTTTGTCTTTTATATTTTATTTTTAGCGTTTAAATAAACGCTATATTCTCTAAAGAAGAAATATCAAAATTCTATATGATTAAAATTATATTCATTAACTCATAATAATAGGTAGGCAAAATCATTCATTGATAGCTTTAAAAAAAACTTCCTAAAATTTCATTGGTTAATTGTGGAAACAATCATGCTGTGTTAAATTACCTTCAAAGTTCGTAAGAAAATATAGAGCGAAGAATTAATTCACCTTATTATTATGATTTCAGTATAAAAAATATCATTATTACAGCAGGTGACACAAAAATTGAGATAAGAAAGGGAAGTATGACGCATTACAATTGAATTCATATGAAAAAAATACTAATTGATATTTTTTTAAATACTTTTACCAGGGAGTGGGCGTGTGGGCCACACAGTCACCCCAGACTAACGAAATCTTTCATTCTAGGAAAACAGTATTTGTTACCAAATGACCATTACAATATACTCCTATATGACAGTCCTTATGGGAACTAAAATGTATTTGTCGTATGTCTTCCTATTTTTTGGGAGTGGAAAACATTTTTTTACAATCTTAAGGTATTGGTTTTACTGAGTTCCCCGCGACAGCACTTTTGCTCCAAAATAATTTCTATGAACATCCACATTTTTCCCTTATGAATAACTTAATGGTTTTCACTGATGTGTTGTACGAATTATTGTGGTTTATAAATGTGAGCGTAAAAAAAAGACATTGGCCTTTTGACCTTCAGAAGTTGAAACTGATCAAGCAAGGGAAGAATCAGCTGAAATAATGCATATTATATAATCATGATAGTGAAAGTGAACTTGAGAAAAGCGATGAACATGAAACGTTTGAATTGAATGATCAAATTTCAATTGAAAACACTTCTCCCTGTCAAAAAGACAAAAGCAAGAGAAAGTTCAACATGCTATTTGTCGATCAACAAGGACAATAAAACTGTAATAAAGGGGAGTTGGAAAGCTAAAATCTTATTTTTTTGACAACTTGAGATTTTTACATTTTCAATTGTATAGATTTTAACCGTGCTAAAAATACCTTACTTTAACCTATAGGGTAATTAGAAGCCCTTAAAACCTATTTTTAAATAATCTTTGAAACTGGGCCACGCCCATTTGAATGGCGAAAAATGTAAAGAAAGTACTTCGTTTTTGCTTAAAAGTTGAACATCTGATGTAAACCAAAATATTTATCCTTGATTGTAAATTGAGCCTCTTATTTTTTTAATTTCCTAGCCGATTACATGCCTCACTGTATACATTAAATTCAGTTTATCTCAAAATGTAAATTTTGATGTTCGATGATTTTCTGAGAAACTACTGTTCACAGGAATGTAAATTTTGTTTATGATATACTTATAATGATGACTTATGAATACTAAAATTATATTTTTGTAAAAAAATTAAAAATTTATTTTTTATGTGAAAAATGGATCAAATTTCGCAATGTTTAAAAAATATTTCCTAAATTATTAAAAAATTCAAAATTAGCTTAAAGCTCATTTCAGTATAATGAGAAATGTATACTTTAATTGTATGAAAAGTTTCAAGCGTGTTCATATAACAAATTTTGAGAAAAGGTACATCGAAAACAGCCAATTTAACATTGTCAGTATACAGAGAGAGAGAGAGGTTTTCCAACTCCCCTTACAAAATATGACTGTTTTGCCTGCAAATAACCTTCCTTTAATGTTAGCAAAATGTGTAGTATGTGAATTGTGTTTTTATTAAGTTCACGCACAATTTAAACTTCTTTGTACAGTTTGATTGATATTTGTTCTCAAATTATCAAAGAAAAATTAAAAAGTCCTTAAAAGTGGGTAAGTATACTTTCTTTTTTAAAAAATATTCCCCGGAAAAATTTTTTTGCTTTCAATAAAATTATTATAAAAAAAAAGGTTTGGTTGACTTTATACCCAATGCCCCGGGGTAGGTAAAAAAATATACTGTCTATTACTGAGGAATATAATGGTAATAAATAGTCAAACACATAATTCAGTACACTTATATATCCTCAATTACGCTGCACGTCATTAAATGTAAGCTACACAAATATTTCTTAGGGCCCTTAGAATTCTAACAAAAATAATCCAAGTAATTTTCATTACCTAATAGAAAAAAAAAAAGTAGAAAACACAAAATAGAACTCTTTTAAACTATTTTATACACACTGAAAGTAGCATTGCTTTTAGATTAGGAATATCAACGTAATTTATAAGTATTTCACTTTCATTCAATTCTTAAAGAACTCTTGAATCTCATTGAAAAAATATTAGTTTTTTCAGTTAAAGAAACACTTAAAATTGTTAGAAATTTAAACTACTCAGTAGTCACAAATATGCAAATATTAGCTTTACTCAACTGAAAAATAACAATAAGGAAACTAGTTTTTCATGCAAGAAACCCGAGTATGTTTTAAACTGTAATTTTTTCAAAAAAGTATAAAGAAATATTTTTTAAAAAATACATAGTGTCATTTTAATTAAATACAGTATAAAACGGGTTTTTTTGAAAATTATTGTAATAAAGACTTATTTAAGGTATCCGACTTAAGTTCGGAACCATGATTTTAAAAAATAAAAAACAAAAATCATTTTCATGTATTATTATTAGGGGTTAGAATATATGTATAAAATTGTTTTAAGGATATTTTTAAAAAAAAAAAAAATATTTAAATACAATATTTTGACAAAAAATAAACATAGAATGACCCATTTTCAAAATGTTCTCCTTTTGTGAAAAATGCTTCCCATATAATACTATTTTGCCAGTATATAGCTTAGACCTCTGTACAGAGGCTAAAGTAGAATTTTTATAATATATAAATTAGAAGTGGGTTTATCTATGTTTTACGACAACAGAGGTGAGAAATTTTAAGAAAAAAACGCCTATAATTGTTTCAATTGGTTGTAACTCTGAAAATAATGTGAATTTTTCAAACATCATATTTGAGCCTCTGTGCAGAGGTCTGTGATATATACAGGCAAAATCATATTATAACAGAAGCATTTTTCGCAAAAGGAGAACATTTTGAAAAAAGGTTATTCTAAGTTAATTGTTTGCAGAAATATTGTACTTAAATAATTGTTTTTTGTCAAAATATCCTTAAAACAATTTTATACATGTATTCTAATCTAAGTGACACTAAATATCATGAAAATTATCCATTCATGCGCATTTTTAAGATCACGGTTTCCGAACGTAGTCGCGGATACCTTATCACACCACAGCTATGAGGTTGCCAAAACCTGAACTATAGACATGAAACAACTATTCGACGATGATCTGGCTGAAATTAGAGTTAATGCTGCGAAAAAAAAAGTTTTATCTTAACTGAAATTACTTACTAGAAGCAAATAACTGATGTAAAAAATGCGAAAATGACTACTAAGAAGATCCTAATGACTATTGGTTGCTGAACAGCTTTGATGGGATGTTTGTGGAAAATAAAAGTAAACTCATTTAACACAATGGTCGCCAAACGTTTTGACCTCACGGATCAGTAAATTCATAATTAAAATCCCGCGGACCACTAGTAAGAGTTTTTAAGTGTTAAATTGTTGCTATGAATTGAATTATGTTTCAATGCATCTTAAAACATAACTTAACGTGATGAGAAAGTATATTCCCCATTTTTCGGAGGACCAGCGAAATTTTCTCGCGGACCACTAGTGGTTCATGTACCACTACTTCAGTTACCACTGATTTAACCTGTTAAAGAAGGCGGCAATGCCATACAGTAGTGGCCCCCAACCACCGGTCCGTGGATCAAATGGTATCGGGGCACTCAAGGAGCATTAAATTATTTCCATTTTACTCACAGGGGTGTATTTATTTCTTGTTTGTGCTGACTTCTCCCATGGAAATCACTTTACATTTCATGCAACATTGCTTTATATTTATTTTTTTTGGTACAACTCAAATTTATTCTAAGGGCATGTTTAAATACAATTAAAGTATTAAATCAAAACAATTTTTTATATAAATAATCAACGTCGCACTCTCAGCAGGCCGCGGTAAAATTATCGAACGTCGACCGGTCCAGAAGACAAAAGAATTGGGAAGAACTACTTTGTAGTATGATGTCACAGATTCTGAAGACATGATAGAATTCTGAAAAAACAATCAACTGAATACAAAAATGTTACACGTTATGATATTGAACTGTATATATACTTCTGAGAATCTTGCAAGAAGAAAAACAGAAAATCATTTTTAAAAAATGTATCATCTTGAAACCTGCGATTTTTTTCCAGATTGTCAATATATACACTTGTAATGAATGGTTAAGTTTCTATCGAATTGGAACTTCTGAAGGAATTTTAAAACAAGTACATGTGAAATCACAATTTACTTTGTGCCCTAAGAACTTTCTTAGAATGAAATATATTCATGACCACTAAATTCCTCTCATGTCAGTTACAATTGCTATGTACAATAGGAGGGGCGAAGGATTTGTCATATGTGTGTGCAAAACAAATTTAGCAAACACAAGAATCTGCTTTGCAAGTGAAATAAAATGAAATGTAACTGTATTCTTCATTCAAGCCTACCATGCCGCAAACAAGTAGTATTAATTTTAATCTTATTTTTTATTTGAAAATTTTGTTTCGTACATCTTTAATTTTCCTTTTACGTATTTTGAATACATTTTTTAGAGGCACTCTCATTATTTTATACCTTCATTCTCATTATTTTGTCAGAATAACATTTGTATTTTTTGGGGAAAAAAAAGTATTTAGTAATATTTTCAAACCTTTTTTTTCAAAACTTTCCAAATAGTATAGTTTTTTAAGACCCCAGGAAAAAGTATGAAATAAATCATATATCATACTTTTGAAAAAACATCCGGCATTCTATTAAATAGGATTCTAATTAATCCCGCACTTTTTTTTTCGAAAATAATATTATATATATATATGGTGTGGGTGTAAATCAAAGGAGGAAATAACTAATGAATGATATTGCTTTAATAGAGATATAATATAATATAATTCCGAAATTCAAATATCAGAAAATTTTTCAAATACAAAAATCATTATTTATTTGCCCTTTAAAAACTGCATTTATCAAAAATTTTTAAACCCCAAAATTTTTTTTAACTTTCATATTTAGATACTTCGAATTACTCTTGTTCACGAGCGTTGTTGGAATTGCACTTTGTTTGGATTGAAAAAAAAATGTATTAGAAAATTGAAATTGCCTTAATTTATTGCTGCATAAATGCTTTTCTCGCTATTCAGTTGTTGCCACTTTGTTCACCATGTTGAGAATATGGAAAAAGGTATGCTTTAAGACATAGAAAAGCCATTTCCATCCGTAGGAGGAAAAGAAGGGATTTATAGGAAATAAAGACGAAAACCCCTTTAAGCCATATAAATCCAAACATGGGGGGTGGGAGTATGAATTTTTTTAGGGCCCAAGGAAATTTTTGGGGCAACTGGCCAAACTTTGTTTAAACATTAAAAGGTTTATATTTGTTAAAAATTAAAATTTTAAAAAGTATAAATTTGTTTTCAATATTTTTTAAATTAGATTGGGGGGAGAACCCCCCAAAAACAGGTATTGATAAAAGTTTTTTTCGGTTTCGGGGGAGTTAATTCTCCTTTTATAATTTTTTCCATTTTTTTTTAACCGGGGGTTCATTAACATCGTCTTCCACGTCGCAATCATTTCTTCCTCATCTGTTGTATATTCATCAGAAGCTGGTTTTCAGATCGTGGGTATTTTTTTTCTAATGGTTTTTTTAATTTTTTTCTTTTCCTATCCCGGTTTTTTTTTTTATTTTTTTGAGGGCTAAAAGGGGGGGAATATTATGAAACCCTTAAAAACTTTTAAAGTGCAAGGGGTATAGGAACGGGGGTTTGGGGTTTGGGGCGCTTTTGGTGGATGGCAGATTGGGCTTGTGTTATGGGAAATAGGAGTGGAATTGATATTTTGGGGGAGTTTTTTTTTAAAAAGGGGGGCATTTTATTAGGTTTTTTTCATCTGTTTGGAGAATTATTTAGGGTGAGGAGGCAGCTTGAGCGTATGTTTGAGAAACTTGGGACAAATTTTAGCCCGGATAAGAAATATTTTTTTTTTTTTTTATTTGTTTTTTGTTTCTGTTTTCCTTTGGGGGGATAGTTTTGAATCAGCAGTAGGGGTTGGAGAGGTTAATAATTGGGCTCTAGACTGAAATCTGTGGAAGCATGTAAAAGATGAAATTTCTGAGCAAGTTTGTCCAGGCAAGATGTTTAGAATGTCCGAACCTCTGGAATTGAAACATCGAGGGGATTAAAAATTTACGGGGAATTTTGCATTTAAATATCCGGTTTTTATTGTGGACGGAAGTTTGGGGCATTGAAATTTAAAAATGATATGTTTTGTGGGAAAAAGGTAGCATCTTTTTTATTAAAAACCTTTTGACTTAAACACACCCTGATCAGAAAAATCCTTCAAGTTTTTTTGTTTCGGAGTCCAACAAGTCGGGTTCAGAAATAACACCCGGGGAAGTATTCAGTGATTTGGGGGAGTTATTTTTACGGAGAATGAGAAAAATGCTTGCGAGGAGAAAAAAATTTCGTTTGTAAAGGGGCACAGTTCATCAGTAGATCCCCGGGTTAAGGGTTTTTCAGATTTCGGCCCACCCATTCCAATTTGTGACTTAGAATGGCAAAAGGGATTTTTAGACATTTCAATGTTTTGAATGGTATCAAAAACCTGGCATTGTGCAATTTGATCAATGTTGTTTGGGTAATACGAGGCCCTTTTCCCGGCATAATCCATAACGGTATCCCATTCATCCTGGCGTCCTCCACCCACCACGGAGTCCAACAAGGGAGGCAGTGTCCCGGGCAACTGGCCAAAACCAGGCAGGGGTTTCCTGAAGTACACCCAGAACATAGGATACAGTCCAGGGTGGGGTCCAACGGGTAAAACCCGACACCCCCATTGGCATAACCCTTAAGTGCCCCTTCGGGGGCCCCAAAAGGGCCCCCATTTAAGGGAAAACCCCCTTGCCAAACCCCTCTAAGTGAAGGGGGGCCAAAGGGGAAAGCAGATACCCTGGACTCCCCCCCATACCGGAAAGCGTGGGCAAAGGGGAAAGAAAAGGGTCCCCAGAACACCATTTTCCCCTTGGGGCGCCGCACACGGCAAAACATGGGGTCGGAAAACCAACGTTTTTAGTCGAAAACAAAAAAATAACATAATCAAAGTAGTAAAAAAAAAACGAAAAGAAACCAAACAACACAAAAAAAGTAAAAACCCTAATATGTTGAAAAAAAGAGAGTTTTTCAATAGAAAAACCAATTTTAACAAAGTTCATTCTTTAATATAGGTCTGTGGTCTAGACGGGAAAAGAAGAAAAGGGAAATTTAAATGGCAAGGAGAAGGGGGAAAAAAGAGAAAGATCACTAGGGGATTTCGTGAAGCCCATGTTTACCAAAAACAGTAAAACCCCAAAAAGAAAAAATCACTAGGGGACCCCAGGTGAAACCCGAACTCACCTAAAGGGGGGGAGCCCCCGAGGGGTATTACATGGAGGATTCAAGAAAACTTTAAAAAGAAAGTTTTTTTTAGATTGAGATATAAAAAAGAAAAAAAAAAAAAAAAAAACGTAGATATTTAATCTTTAACTGGCGAACGATTCATTTGTTATTTTTTTCTCCTTGCTTAAATTTTTTTCTTTTTTTTAAAAATATTGTTTGAGATAGGGTTTTTTGTTAGCCCAAAGCTTAAGGGGGATATTTTTATAATCACCTCTGTGCTTTTGAATCAAGGCTTTTTTTCTCAAACTGTAAGCAGGGTTCATCAAACCCCGCCACAGAAGAGCGTGATATCCCTATGTTGGAGGAGCGGGCTTATTGAAAAGTCAAAAAAAAAATTAAACAAGATATTATCTAAAAATTTTTAAGTACCATGTTTTATAACTAAAAAAAAAATAATTTTTTTTTTCGTCTTTTTTTTTCTTTTTTTCCTCCTTTTTGGGGGTTTTTTTACATTTCCAAAAATTTTTCCACTTGAGCTATGACCCTTTAAAAAAATGTTAATTAATAATTAAGACTGAATTGAAAAGAAATGTTACAGCTTTTTAAGGATTTTTTCAAATTCTGCAAATAATAAGACAAAAAACAAAAAAAACGTTTTTGTTGTATTACTATCTAAACTTAAAAAAATAAAAAATTTTTCCTCCAACAAAAGCTCCCGTGGAAAAAAGTGAACAAAGGAAGCCATTGAAAGAGAGAAAAGTTGAAAAGAATTATCCGTAGAAAATTTTTTTCAAAACATATTGCAAAAAAAAAATATAGATAAATAATCGAAACGTCAGATGGGAAAATTTGGTATAAAAAGTAAATTTTCCAGTCTGTCATCAAATGTCTGTTAAAACCGTAGAAAAACGAAGAAAACGTTCTTGGCCTCTGTTTTAATGTTATGCAAATGTAGATACAGAAATTGGACAACTTCTGATGACGCACAGTTTCATCTATCATTCACACAACTGGCAAAACGAATATTCAATATATTTCAAGCAAAACACGTCGCAAAGACTCAGCAGTTTTGAAAAATGCAAGTTGGCCGTCAGATGTTATGGTATGGACGGAAATGTTCTCCCAAGGCTTAACAAAACCATTTTTTGTAGCACCAAACCTTAAAATTGATGCTAAAAGCTACAGAATAAAGTTTTGAAACACTTGATCAAAAAAAGTAAACGTCTTTATCTTCAAGGAAACTTTATTTTCCTCCAAAATTCTACATTAAGTCATACTGTAATGTTGATACTGTAAAATACAACTACAAAATGGCTGAATAGATTAATAAATAAAGTTTCTGTCTCCTGATCAATGACTATCACTATCCTTTGTGCGTTCCTTGTGATTATTTTTTTGAGAGATACTTAAAAAAACAGCTAAATAGACGTAAAGTAAGAGCATTTCAAGCACTTCAAAAGGCAATTTAAGAGAGGGTAGGAAAAATACCACCAAAATGTTTGAAAAAACTCTTTTAGCTTAGCCAAAATGCTTAAGAAGAGTACACTGTGCTAGAGGAAACCACATTGAAAATTTTATGTAAATAACTTTATTCTATAAAAATTTATGATCCTCTGAAATTGGTCACACTATTTATGAATCAACTGGTATTTAAAAATAATTTTTACCAAAAATTAAAAAGAGAAGAGACATATTTTCAAAAATTTTTTCATGTAAAAGGCTTTGATAATAATATTGAGCCTATACACAGCAAGGACTCACTTTGTAAAGCCTAGACTAAGATTTTTGAAAAACTCGCATTGTTTTCTGAGTTATTGTTTATTGAAACAGCAACCGGCATGTTTGAAAACTTCACCACTCTGTTGTAATAAACTATGAGTAAATCTACTTCTCAGTTATATATTTCAAAAACCTAGTACAAGCTGAGTACAAAAGATATAGATATAATATTATTATTATGGTACCTTGTTTCATGGAAATAGAACGTTTTGAAAATGCTCTTCGTCATTTTTATAGCAAAGATATGTTAATTAAATAATTTTTCTTTAAATTAAATTTGTAAAACAATTTTATATATATATATATATTCTAATTTAAATTACT
>BMAV01004250.1:0-27650 GCA_019973955.1 Trichonephila inaurata madagascariensis | reverse complement strand
CTACATTTATATTTCAAGCTCAGATCGGTACCATGTTTTGATGGCTGTAAAACATAAAAAGGCCTTTTCACATAAATAAGTTGTGGAGAATTGAATCAGAATTTTTATTGCCAGTTCATTAAGGAAAGGGTATTCACTTTTTATGGAAACCCAAAACATATTTTGATAAGGAAAACTGAAATTTTTAAATTTGAGAGTTTCGTCGGACGATAGGTTGATGAGGCTTTTTTATATAGATGCACGAATAAATTATTATTCTGAATTTTCACTGCAAATGGATATATTATCCACATATTACCATGTCAGTACGACTTATTTACCGCGGCGTTATTCTATGAAGTAGCGTTTTTATAACTTATGAACATAATGAATTACAATAATGAATTAACACAATTAAATTCATTATTATGAATTTAATTATGTTCTAAAGCATTTTAAAACATAACTTAACGTGATGAGTAAGTATATTCCATATTTTTCTGGGGACCAGCGAAATTTGATCGCGGACCACCACTTTGGGGACCTCTGGTGTTATTCAAATAATTCTGGATATCAAGGTTTGTCTTTTCTAGATTTATTAGTAACAATAATAAATTTAAATATAGGAAAACTTAATAATCTTTAACAAATTAAATTACCAAATTAAAATATTAGACTGAAACATTCGACCGAAAAATCCCAGTAAACAACGACACCTGATACGCCGAAGCCAAGATCAAGATTAAGACAAAATATCCTAGATAAACAACAGCACTTAGTAACGCTGAAGCCAAATTCAAGATTAACACTGAGGTAGAATACGTTACATATGGTCTTCGTCGAGATAGACCACGTGGGGTCTGAGAGTGGTGACAGCTACGCTCCACCTACTCAGAACCATCTGGGCCACATAATTCACAACATGATGAAAAAAACTGAAAAAGTCTCAAATGTTTCAAAATAATCTTAAAATATTTGACGATTTGGATATCTCATTAACAATTAGTTGTATTTCTAAATTCAAGTTATTTATAAATGCAAACTAAATGTCCTAAACTGTTAAGAATGTTTAGACAAAATTTAAAAATATTCCAAGAAGTTCCCAAAGATTTAAAATGTCCGACTCCGTTCGGAACCGTGATTTTGCAAAAGCATATAAATGGATAATATTTATGATATTAGTGTCACTTAGATTAGAAAATGTATATAAAATTGTTTTAAGAATATTATTACAATAAAAAATGATTTAAGTACAATATTTTGACAAAATATGAACATAGAATGACCCATTTTCAAAATATTCTCCTTTTGTGAAAAATGCTTCTATTATAATAATATTTTGCCTGTATATAGCTCAGATCTCTGTACAGAAGCTCAACTAGAATTTTTGAAATATATAACTTAGATGTGGGTTTATCCATGTTTTACAACTACAGAGGGAAAAAATTTTAAGAAAAGAACGTCGATAATTATTTCAATGGGTTGTAACTCTAAAAAGTAATGTGAATTTTCAAAAAATAGTTCAGACTCTTTGGAGAAGTTTTTACTTTATATAAGCCAAATATTATTATTTTAGAAGCATTTTTTTTATAAAAGGAGAGCATTTTGAAAAAAGGTTATTCTAAGTTTATTTTTTACCGCAATATTGTATTTAAATAATTTTTTTTGTGTGTCAAATTGTCCTTAAAATAATTTTATACGTATATTCTAATCGAAGTAACACTAAATATGAAAATTATCCATTTATGCTGTTTTTTAAAATCACGGTTCTGAACGTAGTCGGATACTTAAGACAAAGAAAATGAAGAATAAGGAAACAAACTCCACCCATGAAATACTTTAGCCGATTTGTGATACAGTTTACATTTTCTATTTTACCTGAAGTATCAAATATTATTTAAGTATGTCTCACCCCATAATAGGGTTCTAAATTACTTTATATATAATTTCTATTATTTTGGAATAAGATGTATCAAAATCAAAACAATGAGTCAGCAAAAAATATTTTAGTGCCAAAATTCAAAGCAATAAAAAGGTGCAGATAAGATATTTTCCTGTTTATGAATTATCCATAGAATTTTCCAGCGTTCTAGAATACTTACGTAAGAAAAAAAATCGTAATAAAAAAGTTATAAACTTGAATCTTAGAAATGAGAGAAATTTAGATTAATTTCCAAAGTTTAACTCTGTGTTTATTACTACTGCATTCAAAAACAACATGGTGGATACTAGTTGATTGATTACGTTTAATTTACGCCGCATTGTAACGCAACACAAAAGCTATTGGCAAGGAACATCGTAATTTTGAGTCACGGTCAAGTGACGAAAATGAAACCTGAGCGAAAGCCCCATCTCCAAATTCCAGCACCACGCCAATTGAGGTTAATAGAGATGTGGACCTCGTAATTTTAAATCTGATGAAAATGCCTTATAAATGGGCACCTTATCCTTTAAATTACTCCAACAATCCTAGGTCTTGACAGGTTTTACATACATCCGTTACTCTATACCAATGCTCCGCAACCTTTTTATCGCCGCGGACCGGTCAACGTTTGTTAATTTTACCACGACCCGCTGAGAGGGAGGATGTTGATTGTTTATATTTTAGGCTGTTTTGATTTCATAATTTTAATTTAATTGTATTTAATCGTGACTTCTGAATAAAATATAGCTACACCAAAAAAAGAATATAAAGTGATTTATAACGAGGAATATTAAGTGATTTTCATAAAAAGTAGCCCAAACCTAAGAAAAATATACCACGGTAAATAAAGAGAAATAATTTAATGTTTCTTGTGCGGACCGATAATATTTGATCCACGGACCGGGGATTGCGGAACACTACTCTATACGATGGCTCTTTAATTATATCAGGATTCAAACCCACGACCCGACAGAAATCACACCGGACGCAAACTCACGATTAAGACTAACCAGCTGTTGTAGGATACTTTTCAGGAATATTAATTGTAGAACTCACGGCATGTCAACCAAGAATATCGTTTCTTTGACTCCTGGACTTTAAAACTCCAGAGGTTGATAGTTCAAACCCCGAACATTGTTATAGACCAGGGATAGGCAAACTTTTAGCAGCGGCGTGCCAAACCAATATGATTCAGTGTGCCACACGGTAGGAAATTTTTGAAATAATTCGATTCCAGCGATAATACATGCAGAGTTCGAGAATAGAGGCCAATAAAATGTAAGATTTACAGTTTTATTATACATTAATTTTGCATCATTTAAAGATATTTCGTAACGAAAAAATAAACAGCATATAAAATCTGTTTCTTCAACAAAAATAAAAAATTAAAATTGTACATATATTACGTATTTTTTTAAATATTTATTACTATAAGAAATAGACAACATAAATATAAGTATTTTTTTTTCTTTTAAATTAAATAAAAAAAATTTTTTTTTTAATGTAACCTAGTGCTTTTTGCATCCTTGTTTTTCATATCGGAAAATAAGGATTTAATGTGTGACTTTCTATTTGACACGATTCTGAGCATTCAGTTGTTAAACAATGTCTTTAAGGACTCGAAATATTTTTCATATCAGAAAAGATTTTTTTTATTTTTGTATTTTTGATATTCGTAAAAAAGGGGGGAAAAGTTTACACACCGCAAGGGGAAAAACCCAAAGTACATGCAATTTTCTATCTTCAAACAATTAAATCTCTCCAGCAATAACATTCAATAATTTACAAAATAGTTGCAAATTTATCTTTAGAGAAGATTTGTAGACTTTTTCGTAATTCCGTAAATGTCCATTATTCTAAACATGTTTGTCTCTCAAATAAGATTCATTACAAATTTATCAGCGTCATACACTTAAAAATGAAAAACTTATAGAGTAGTGAAAGTACCACTGAGAATTTTTCCACATGTCAAGGGTTGCTGGCCCCTGTTGTAGACGATAATAAGAACTTTTTCCCAGTTAAATTCAAACTAAGACTTAAAATCTTCACGGGCCAGGTAGGAAAATCAGGTGATAAACTTAGAAACGTAGTTATCATTCTTGTTACATGATTACGATTCGAAATAACGAGGACTTTCTCCAATAACTTTGTATAACTATTTAGGGACATTAATACGAGGCGCATCAAGAAAGTAAGTTTCCCTGTTTAAAAAGAAAAAGAACTCCCTATTTTCAGGAACATATTTATTGACAACAAGTACTAGAATGTTTTAGCTATTTTTCAACATAGCCACCACCAGAATTGAGACCGTCTTTTGGGATCAACTTTTTATCCTCTGTCGCAGAACTCTGCCGCCTGTAATGGAACCAACGTGTGACAGACGTCTTCAGCTTTTCCCAACTTTTGCCAAAACGTCACCGGAGGACAGAAATTTTTTTGAGGTAAAAAAACATAAAAAATCTTTGGGGGAAAGGACCGGGGTTTTGTGGGTGGATGATCAAACAACTCCTAGCCAAATTCCGTCAAAACAGCTGCAGTGCGTCGAGCCGTATGTGGACGAGCAATGTCATGGAGAAGCACAAATGCAGTAAGCATTCCACGCCTCTTGTTTTGATGGCACATCTCATTTTCCGCAGTGTTTCACAGTAACGGTCAGTATTTACTGCTTGACCACGTGGAAAGAAGTCAATGAACAGAATGCCCGTCCTGTCGCAGAACACCGTACGCATAACTTTCCGTACCGACAGCATCTGTTTGAATTTCGTCCTGACCGGAGACCCACTATTTCGCCAATGCATTGACTGCTACTTGGTTTCCGGGGTGAAATGCGGAATCCATGTCTCATCACCCGTGACGATCCTGTCGTGGAACTCGTCGCTTTCATCGTGATTTCCGTTGAGAAATGTCAGTGCCGTTTTAAGGTTAAAATTTTTTTGTTCCGGGGGTCATGTTTTTCGGCCCCCACCTGGCATACTATCTTTTGAACAGTAGGGAAAAAGGCAATCTCATGCAAAAGATTTGGGTATCTGGGAAAAAATTTGGGTTTCCCAGCTCCGTAATCGTAAAAAACGACGGTTCCCCATCGGAACTGCCTTTCGTTTAACAAAATCAAAATTGATAAAGGGGCGGTTTCCCCCTCGCTCTTCATCATGAACACTTAAACGACCTTCGGAAAACTGCCTACACCAGCGACGCACCATCTGCTTATGATGTTTGGCCCATAGACCTGACGATGAGTTTCAATTGGCGCAATTCTTTGTGCATTTAAGAACTTTATTTTCCATTTAACCCCCCCAGGTGGCGGGGCAGGAATAAAAGGGTTCCATTTCAGACCCACTGCTACCACGCTACTGGCACGAGGCGGGGCCTGTCCCTTTGCTTTTTGATTGAAACATTAAAATCTGTTACGCAATGCGCAATTGACACGGCTTAATTTCGTTTACTTTGAAGGGGAAAAATAGGGGAAAATTTTCTTTCTAGTTTTGTCTCGTATTTTATATACAGCCGGCCATCCGGGGTTTGTGGTTACGACCTGACTGCTGTACAGTAGGGCCTGGGTTGAATCCCCGGGGAAGGCCGGAATTTTTTAAATGAAACCCTGAAATGGAGGCAAAGGGAGCCTCAAATCCCTCGGAGGGGTAAAAAAAAAGAGAGTGAGGTCCCCGACCACCCCCAGGGTGGGGAGGAAAAGAGCAAAACCATACTTTCAAAACTGCATAGTGCTCCCAAAACTGGGGTAACGACAGGTGTAAAAATATAGCCCTTTGCCGCGATGAATTTTTGTGGGCCCTTGATCTGGTCCCCCTTTTTGGTTTTTGGCATATATTTTAAATAACACTAATGAGATTTAATCAAACCTCTTGACTTAGAAAACTCTGATGATTGAAAATGATCAAATAATTGCTAAGATAATTATTTCATTCATGGCATGCATTGAGATTTGAGATAAGTTATATTCAATATAGAAAAATGAAATAAGTTATATCACAATGACTCTTATATTTTCTTTCCCAAACATAAGAATGAATCTTTTTGTTTTGATATGTTGAGTTCCAAAAAACGAAAAAAAATTTAATATTTTTTCAATAACAAAGTATATAACAATTTTGGTTTAGATTTTAAGAAATTCATCTCAACATTATCATGACAATTTGTAGTCACGATGTAGTAGTTCTTAAAATAGTTGCATATCGTTGAATCATAAATCTACACAAATTTATTTTTATACTATGTTTATATTTTAGTAATTTTAAAATAATGTTCAGAATATGTTAATTATAAATTTAACTCGTACTCTAAGTAATATTTAAAGTTAAATAATGTATTAATTATTTAACTAAAGTTTACAATAAAGAAAAACTTCGTAATATTTAGAAAACATTCTTTGTATCCTAATTCCGTCAGCACCTATATAATAGATTTTAAGCTTTCCATTATAATAAGTTTTTTGTCTGTGTGTGTGCGTGCGTGCGCGCGCATGTGTGTGTATTACTTTTTGTTTAATATTATTACAAAAGGAAGTTAGTTGTTACACATACCAAGATATACTCCGGGGAAAAAAACTTTAAAGAAAAAAAAATCGATCTGCAGTTTTTAGGGAAGAAATTTATTTGTTGCTGTAAAACAAGAGGTAAGCAATGATATTGAGACAACGTTTAATATAATTCAATATAACAATCGAGTTGAAAAGATATAAACAGTTGTTATAAAAAGTTATGTTTTTACACAATGTATATTGTTCGAATACATGGCTTTCCAAGGAAATTAAAATACAACAATCATCACTATGACGTCAGTTAGAGAATGGCTACCGTGTAGAGCGAAAAAACATTCAGCATGGAGTGGTATAGGCAAAACATGATCTAGAACAGGGGTGTCCAACACGCGGCCCGCCAGTACGTAAATTGCGGCCCACCAACTCTTTTTAAAAAAATTTTAAATATCAGGTTTTCAAAGCTTTTTCATTTTGAAATTTATTTAAGAAGAAATTTATATTGTTATGTAGATCCGGATTCGAGAATTTTATGCAAAACAATCACAAAGAAAATAAGCAGTTCTTTAAGAGCGATGCGAATTTATTATCAAAAATCCGATCCCTTAAATACAGGATTCAGCAGCAATATTCACAGAGTAAATCTCCGAAGGTCTTCACACATTCAACAGCAATCAAACACAATCATCAGTGTTTAAAAATACACGTAAGTAAAAGATTATTCACAAGCACAGCCGAGCTAATCGCTAGTCAAAACAGTGTTCACTACTCGCTGGTTGAAATCAGACTGACAGGTTGCAGCTGGCACTCCTATTTATAGGCGCGGCAGAAACTTCCAGAAATATAACCGCTCGTGTCATCGAACGTGACGTTAATGGAGAGATCCACTACTTTCTAGAAGAATCCAGAAGGTTTCGAACTCGCCAACATGGTCGCCAACTTGGTCACCAAAAATGATGCCAACTTGGCTCTACCGTCATGATTTCGCCAAGTTCTCATTGAATCGCCATTATAAAGTAAGGGGCGACATTGCTTGTGAATAGTACAATTTTAACATGAAATTAATATAACACAGAGTAATATAAATGCATTAAACACCAAAATACAAGTTATTTACACTATTTATACAAAATTCGTAACAATATATATATATATAAATCTACAATGTATTTGCCTGTTAACTGTTCTTGTTTTAAAGTAAATCCTTTTTTATAAGAGAAACATCATTTAGATTAAAATAGATTTATATTTTATCAAACAGTTACATTTGATTTTACTATAATAAATTACTTTTTCAATAAATTCCGAATTGCATTATGCATATCCTTTACTATGGATGGTACATGATTCTCTGTGTGTGTGCGACTTTCATTTCTCCTCCTCCTTTTCTGTTTGGAGTGCCCAAAAAGCAAGAGGAAGTCAGAATTTTTTAAAGTTTAAAAAAAATTATTCAGGGCGGTTAAGATAAAAGGCAATGTATACTTAATCGCTTAAGAATGACAGCACAATCGAATTTCAAGAATGAATAACGAAAGATGAAGTCAAAAGGAACTCCGTAATTTTCAAGAAAATGGCAACTGTAATATTTTAAACATTATTTGATCATTTTGTTATTATATTATATAAACATTAATATATTATCTATGTCTCTCTGTATACATGAAAAATAATGAAAACAATACTAATAATTCATTTTGTTTTAAATTTTCACTCCAATAAATGTTTTTTGTTTCCAAATCTGATATAAATGTACATATTTTTTGTGCGGCCGGCGAAATTATAATGTTTTCCGAAGTGGCCCGCAAGGTCATTTGGGTTAGATACCCCTGATCTAGAAGCTGTTGAAGTAAATTGTTTCACTTCTCTTTCACTGCACGGATAAAGTTTCCTTTGTTTGTAGGAAGAAACTGTTGAGCATTAATGTGTCTCCCTAAGGCATCCCATATATTTTCAATGGTATTCAGTTAAAGGGAATATATTGACTATACTACAGATATCTTCGGCGTCAAGACGTTATTGTACATCATGTATGCGATTATGTCTCATTGTCGTTCATAAAATGAAACTCATTGTGGATAGCACATCCGAAAAGTCAAATATATGAGAACAGAATGTCATGAATGAACTTGATCAACACATAGAAGACCATTTAGTCGTTCACCGTAATGCCTACCTACATAATGGAACTAAAATAACAATTGATTTCAATAGTTTTATGTGTGCATTTTACTTGTAATGTAAATGTAATACATTTGAGTACATTTTAAAAATATGCATATTTATTACGATGAATTTCATTTTTTGTTCTTGCAAAAGTGCCTAAATCAATTTCTCAGTAAATAATCATAATTACATTTTGAAGGAGAAAAAAGGTTTTCAATCTGTAGAAAAATGTCTACATATAAAAAAAAAAGGATCTTACCCTTTAATGAGTTTTTTCAAACATTGAAACCGAAAAATTCTGTACAATCTTTTAAAATCTGTGTTGGGCCAGATAGGACATCTTGGCGAGCCTAAATCTCCCCCGATGGCTGTAGTTTGCTTATAAGTGTCCTAACTCATAGCAATAGCCAATTAAAGTTGCACAACTTTTCTTCCTTCAAGTAATACGTTACAAATGCATTTGAACTTTCCTTGACTCGAATCTATTTTGTGTGTTTAACCGTAATAACATCACAATTTGGTATGGTTTGCACTAAAGAACATTCTTCATTCCTCACAGAGAATTGAATCAACATTCGGAGTGTTAACAAGGTTAAATTTCTTATCATGAATAAAACGTGTTTTGTTCCATCTATCATTCTTCATTCGTTTCTCCTTTCACACTCCTTATTTTCAGCGAAGATATATTGTCTGGGATATTTTAGAATTTTGTCTTTCAAATGCTTAATCAAACATTTCCCAAAACTTTAACTACTGTCAGATATTTCTATATACACATTATTGTGTCTAAACTCTTCATAGGGCCAATTTTTTCTAATAATGTTATGTTAAATATTTTTAGGATTGAGATTGATTTTCAAAAAGAAGTTCATTTAGCTAGTAACCTCAGTAGATTTTGAAGACCATTTACTTTGTGGAAAGTATGTTTCCCTCCACACAATAAGAGCTGTTTAAGTGTTGGACATCTTATGTTTGGAATTTCCTTTTATATCGCCTGACATGATATTAATAAAACATAATTTGCAAATGCTAAAATACACATATGGGAAAAAAAACTACCGTAAATTCTGGTGCATAAAGCGCACCGACGTATAACACGCACCTATACTTTCAAGCAGCATTTTTTAGTTTTTAAGTATATTCGCCGTATAACGCGAACCCTCTTTTTTACGATGAAACCTGAACCGTAGGTGGGCAATACCTTTATGTTTTTAAATCATTTATTCGAGATATTATGCCAGACTTTTGTAATAATATAGTATAATTCTAGAAATATAGCTCTATAAGATCATAAGGTATGTTATTTCTTTTAAATAAACAATAGAAGCCTTAATTTATTTTTATCCTCATATATTTTTCATTTTTAAAGCTATCTTTTTTTATATATATATACGGCGCATAACGCGCTCCCGTAAATTTCGATTTTATTTTTGGTGCTAAAAGTGAACATTTTACGCGGATTTTACGGTAGACATATTTAGTATTCAAAAATTTAAGAATATACACATATTACTTTCCATGAAATTTCAGGAAACAGGGATAAACAAACACATAGCGGGAAATTGTGTGCTGTACAAATACATCTTGCTCTATTTTAGGTGCCTTAGTAGAGCCCAAACGGAAAATCTATGTTTTTATAAAGTTTTACGTATGATGATCAATTTTAGTCAATCTTAAGTCATATGGAACAGTTTTATTGTTGATTAGAAACTTACTTTGCTTTACGATTTGAAAATCCAGAAATTAGTTGTTGAGCTAGCGGAAGTGCTAGCAACACAAATCATAAGGGGGAGATAGCTTCTTCATCAACATTTTAAAAATAAATTATAGTTTTTAAATATACTAAAAAACACGCTTTTATAGTGATTGGGACTAAAAAGTGAAAAAATAATTCTTAATATAAGAATAAAATGATTAATGAGAAAATCAATGTCATTGGGATAAAAGCGGGGGTGCTCTATATTAATTGTTATAACTTCTTACTAGTTCTATTTGGAAATGCTGAATTAGTGTAAAAATGTAGTACAAAACACCCCACGCTTTTACCACAATGACATTAATTTTCTCGTTAATCATTTCATTCTTATATTAAGAATTACTTTTTCACTTTTTAGTCCCACTCACTATAAAAGTGTGTTTTTTAGTTTTTTTTAAACTATAATTTATTTTTCATTTTTTAGTTCGATCTAAAATAAAAGCCTGTTCTTTAGTTTTTAAAAATATCATTTATTCTTTGTTGAATTTATCCTTGAGTTTGATATTTGGAGCCAGAATTATGTTGCTGCTGGAATTAGTCTTGCTCTTCAATGGACATTTATTAATGGCCTGAAGGTCATTTATTCTCTCCTTTACGGGGCCTCAGATGAGACCCATATCGTTATATTTCAGAGATTCCGTCTCTATAAATATAGGTCTAACTAATAAAAGTGTATTAAGAAGAAATATTAAATGTCAATCGTATATATATCTCCTTTTAAACGTATTGCTATTATATTAATTCGTATCATCACTTCTAAACATATTGCTTTATCAAAGTAAAAATATATATATATTTAGCAGTTAAAACATAAATTTATCACCTTTTAAATGTATTGCTATAATGTTTATTTGTATCATCACTTCTAAAAGTATTGCTTTATAAAAAAAAAAAAATACTAGCAGTTAGAACGTAAATTATTTTTATTCACATGCACGAGTCATTTTTTTTCCTTTCTCACATAAACACTTTTTTTGTTTGTATTATAATAACATGCGTTTCCATTTTTAGGGTTGCACCTTTTTAAGGGGTAGGGTTTTTTAGTCACCATATCTGGAATTAGTCGCCAAATTTGGAAATTGAGTATGGAATTAGTCGCCAAATTTGGAAATGGTACATGCAATTAGTCGCCAAATCTGGAAACGATATAATGAATTAGTCGCCAAATCTAGAAATACTTAAAATTGAAATTTTTGACCATCCTAGTCAGGACAATGGAACAAAATTTTGAAATTATTGTATTGTCATGGTCCTTGACAAGTGTGCAAAATTTCGAACTTATCTGACCTTTTAAAGTGGGTAAAAATAGAATTCAAAGATTCTATTACATACAAGTGAAACTAAAGTCCCGAACGTATTTGCTGCTTTCTACTTTTTCCAAATACAATGTTGAGATACACTTTAATGGCTTTTTCAAGTTAATTTCAGTCAAAATTAACTTAAGATTTTTGAATAATTTCCTGTTTTAATTTTTTAATTTTTATAATAGTTTTTTTTAAATATTTTTGCAAATACCTCAAAAACAATTGAATTTTCAGGCAAACTGTAAATTCTTCGTGAAGCTATAATTAACTGCGCATTTTTCTCTAATGATTTTGTCACAAATAATAAAAAATTGATATCTATAAAATTTCAAGTGTTTTGGAGACATAATACAACAAATCCCGTAAAACCAATTTGTTCCACTTCCGAGAATTCTACAGTTATGTGAAACATAGAAGTATCGGAAAAAGGGAAATATGTTCGAACAATTATAAAACATGAAATTACATCTTTATAACAGAAAGAAATGCATATCCGAAAACAATTTTCTTCTAAAGTATTATACATCGATATACATTTAATAAAGCTTATTTCTTCATCATTTTTATTCCAGCAAGAGTGAAATGTGGTAGTTTTTTTATATTTCCAGATATAGTTCATGAGTGCAAATTATGTACTTAATAAAGCTGTGAATAAAAGTTTTAAAATGTACTTAATATTCCCCGAAAAAAGAATGGATATTTCAATTTCTAATAAAGATTCTGCATGACCATCTCATATAACATTCACATTCTCAAATGAAAATTTTCCAACGAGATATCTTATGTAGTTTTAGGTTTTTATTTCTGTATGAACTGTGTACGAGTATTTTCCTCATTTAGAATTTAACGGAAAATAATCTCTTAAGGTATCCGATTACGTTCGGAACCATGATTTTAAATAAGCTCATAAATGGATAATTTTTATGATATTTAGTGTCACTTAGATTATAATACATGTGTGGCGGCTGACTCTGTAGCATTTCTTTGTAAATATTTTATATTGTATCTGGCAACCCTACTGGTTGAGTTTCGAGAAGTTACTCCGAGACTATGAACCACAGAGTCTTGCCGTTCTCGAGATTAATAAATGTGTATGTATATATTATCCGATGGTGTTAACTTAAACACAAAAGACACTAAAAATAACAGACCAAGTCACAACCATATATGTATAAAATTGTTTTAAGGACATTTTGACAAAAAAATTATTTAAATGCAATATTTCAGCAAAAAATTAACTTGGAATAATACTTTTTCAAAACGTTCTCCTTTAATAAAAAATACTTCTATAAAAATAATATTTTGTGTGTGTGTGTGTGTGCTTATATAAAGTAAACACTTCTCCAGAGAGTCTGAACTAGGATTTTTGAAGAAATTCACATTATTTTCACAGAGTTACTACCAATTGAAATATATAATTATCGGCGTTTTTCTTAAAATTTCTACCTTCTGTTGTAGTATATAAAACATGGATAAATCCACTTCTAAGCTATATATTTCAAAAATTCTAATTCAGCCTCTGTACAGAGGTCTGGGCTATATACAAGCAAGATAATATGAGAATAGAAGCATTTTTCACAAAAGGAGAAAATTTTAAAAATGGCTCATTCTATGTTCATTTTTTGTCAAAATATTGTACTTAAATAATTTTTTAGTGTAATACTCTATTCTTAAAACAATTTTATATACATTTTCTAATCTAAGTGACACTAAATATCATAAATATTATCCATTTATACGCTTTTTCAAAATCACGGTTCCGAAAACAGTCGGATACCTTAAGTATTATGGAGTGATTTATCTATGATTCTCACAAACGGTTATATATAGACTGAAATCGTGTTCTAGAGAGTGAATATTTTTTTTAACGCCACACTATTCAGTTACTCAAGGGCTTTTGGCGACGGACCTCGTAAGTTTGAACCATGGTCAAGTGACGTGACGACACCTGAGCTGGCATCCCCTCTCCTAACTACCACACCACATCAAAGGATTTCGTTTGAGCCCCGATATATTTAACGTGCATCATCCCCTCTCCACATGGCGGATCTTCAGCAAGACGAGGCTCAAACTCATGACACGCCTGCCACGAGTCCCATACCCTGACTATTAATCTACCGCGGCTACAAGTGAGTGAGTGAATATTAACGTCGCACTGTTCAACTACATTAGGGTTTTTGGCGACGGACCTCGTAATTTTGAACCATGGTCAAGTGACGTGGACGACACCTGAGCTGGCATCCCCTTCTCCTAACTTCCACACCACATCAAACTGAGGACGTTTGCGCTCTCGACAGATTTAACGTGCATCGCTTCCCTACATGGCCGGTCTTTAGTGGTACTTGGATCGAACTCATGATATGCCTGCCATGATCCGATACCTTTGACCACTGGGCTACCGCAGCCCTACCGCGGCCACAAGACCGTGTTCTAAAATGACGTGTTATGAGTGGATCTTCCCTATTCTCGAACCACACTAAAATAAAGTCGTGTTATAGAAATATTTTTGTTACATGAAGGGGTTATATCCGTGCATGGTTTTTAATACTGTTGTAGAATTTTTAAATATTATAATTAAAATAAGATGTGATTTCATTAAATTAATACTACAAATGTTGGAGAAAGAGAATAATATACAGAATAAAAACAGCAAAAAATTTCAAGGTATTCCACTGAAAGCTACTCTAATCGTTTGTGTGGGTATTTCACATATTTGGAAATTTCACAAAACCAATTTAAATGGATAGGAAGTTAGAATATACTGATTTTCATAAATTATAACCATTAAATATCTAATTTTCCCATATTTATAATTATCTCGTTCTTTGTGTTAATGTGAAAAAAAGTACGAGTGTGAAAAAAAAATACAAGTTTGACTCCTAACAGATCTGACTGATAAAAATATTTAAATTTTCAATTTCGGCAATTTATATCTAATGCAATTTTTTAATCTACTCTTTCTCTAGCGTGTTTGGATAATTTCAAAAAGTGTAAATCTATTTTTATCAAAATTTTAATTGAAAAAAATAAACACTTTGTTGAATTAAGAAAGAAATATATTCGGACTCTTAACAATAATTGAGGCGAATTAAATTACAGACTTTTTAGTGCCAGACTCACGTAATTAAATAACCGATTTACACACAGCCTTCTCGATTTACGCTTAAAAATTTTTTAATGTACTTACGGATAATACAGAGAGCATACATTAAAAAATTGCTTTTCAAACGCAACAAAAAATTAGATATACGGATGAATGCTATTTCCATCCTTTCATTCTCATTGAAAAGCTTAAAAACTCGCTATTTTTTCATTTAAAATTCATCTTTATTTTTAAAATTCCATTAATAAGTAAATTTAATAAATAGTATTACACTTAAAGTTCATCTCTTTTTGGATTTGGGGAGAAACAATTTTAACGATTATTCAGATGCCACAACAGACAAGGTCGAGTATGAATGGGTGTTAGATGATGTTTTAGTCCAATGGTTCCTAAGCTTAATGTTGCCATGGACCCCCTTTTATATAAAAAACTTGGCCATGAACCCCCAAGTGAAATAATCCTATTTATGGTTCCATGACCCCAGTTCACGATTGACCCCTTAAAAAGTCAACTTTAATACCCAAAATGCTTTAAGAAGGGCACTTTTTATTGTTTATAACTATATACCATACTAATTCACAAAAAATGCCGAACGAAAAACATGTCAGTACCACAGAAAAACTACATCACCTTTTCAAACTACAAGCACTAAATAATACACCATAAGAATTAAAAATAAGCGTAAATCTGAGAAAGAAAGAAAATATCGGTGCTCGTACAGCGTACGGGCAAACCAGTTGCGGCTAACTTTTGGTAGCCCTTGCATTATACGGGCAAATCGCTTAACAGCGCCAAACACGAATTCGCAATCATAACCATTTGGCTATCGTGACCAGTAAGATTCATTGAGTGGTGATATACTGTTTCATTAGAGCGCCACACTATAAAACAATATGAGCGTTGGATCTCGTAATTTTGAAACACAGTCAAGTGACGAGGACGACAGCTGCCAAACTATCACAGCACTCCAACGGGAGGACTTTGAGCCACGACTCAAGAAAGAATAGAGGGGCTAATGGACGCCAAATTTGTTCTGTTTCAAAGTTTTCACGTAGGAGAGGCGTGAACTTAAAAATAGGGTACCAGCTCGACGCCATCGCTATCACCTGACTATGGTTTAAAATGGTAAGACGTATTATTTGTATCGAGCAGAAGTAGGGAATTCAGTGCTTATTAAAAATAAACATTCTTTTTTTTATTACAAATTATTAGGTAGATTCCGAAAGAAAATTGGTTAAGAGAGTCTAAGAAGAATATACAGCGGGTAAAAAATTAATAAAATCAAAATACTACATTATATTACCCATGTAAACAAAATTATTTCTTTTATCTTATATTTCACTAAGCCCATATTTAAGTAATAAAAATTCTACTAATGAAAGTGGCAAAGTTTTTTAAAAATTCATTTAATAAATTAAATTTTTCTCTTTTAAGGAGACATGGAACGATTTACTCAAAAATTTTTAATTTAAGGATTTTTATAAAAATTTTGGTTGCATCCTATGTATGTATATTATGTTAAACAGATTCTGTGCTCAAAATTTCATAAAAAGCTAGCCATATAATTTTTTAAGGAAAAAACTTAAAATTTGTGAAGTGATTTTAAAATGCTACTCCTACAAAAATTTATGTAAATACATGAAATTTCATTTACAAGTACGTCAAACTATGTATAGTAAAAGTTGGTATGCGTTTTGCGTTAACGTGTTCGGCATTCCTACAATACTTCTTTTTATGAATGCTTATTGAAAATTCCTTAAAAAATGTATAAATTCTGAGTTCAATTATTTTTAAAAATAATAAATATTGCTTTGATTCAAAAATGCATACCAACTTTTGTTACATGTACTATTAGCAATAGGTAAAAAAAAATTTCAAAGTATTAGGCGCAATAAAAAAAAGCCTTAGCATTTTAAATGAAGACAAACGAGTTATTTTATCTTTCTGAGATAAGTCAGTTTAAAGTTTTGATTTGCCATAGGGATGTGAATAAAAACGAACGCAAAATCTATCATAATTCTGCATAATTTAAGTTTAGAGCTTTCAAATTTTCTGAGGTTATAGAAAATTATATAAAGAAAAATTTACGCTAAAAAAAATTAAATTTGGTTTTTTGACCGATTTTGGTCAATTGAATCGTACTGTGTCCCCTTAAGTAAAAGAAACAATTGTAAAAATTAATTCAGATATAATATGCTTACGAAAAATCTCTCTCTCAAATTTCTGATCATAGGGAGAATTATTACACATAAAATCCAGAAATAATATTATGGGAGACTGCTTCAGAGGAAAAAAAAATTCAGTCGTTATCTAAGAGGTTGATAACTCGAATTGTGGATAAATAAAAGGAATTGTCCATCTAACTTTTTTGATTAGTTAACCTATTTCTATCCTGGCAACCTCATTCTGTCCCTTCTTTTTTTTGTTCATGTCTTACTTTTAATTTTTTTTTTTTTTTTTTGAACGTATTTCAAAATTTTGATGAAATACAAACAATCAGTTTGCATAACAAATTTAAAAAATAACTTCTTGATAACGATCGGGGAAAGCTTAACTCAGTGTTTCTTAAACGGGAGGATCGTTTGCCGGCTTGGAGAGGTTCCCAAAAAAGTTTAGGATTTTTTGATACATTTTTTTGCCAAAAAGATGTTCACCTTTAAATAAAAATTTTTAATTTTGCTTATTTAGATTCATATTTTAAGGGAAAAAGGGTAGTTTCTGTTTTTTTTAAAATTTCTTAGGGGATATTGATCAAATCAAAGAGAATATTGGGGAAAGTATTTCTTTCCGGTTGTTTGACTATTTTTTTTTCCCAAGATTTAATTATAAAATTTAAAAAATAATAAAAGAACATTTTTTTTAAAATTTGACACTTAATTTTTGCCTATACTGTTTTAAAAAAAGGGGGATTATCCCCAGAAGGAAATCAAAATGACTATACTTAATAAAAAAATTTTAAGTTTATGTATAATTTGTCCGTTTTAATTTGCTTTTTTTTTATTTTGTTATTTAAATTTTTCTACATCATTATATAAAAAGAAAAAATTTTATTGGGGATTTTTTTGACTGCAAAATAACAACACTAAAAAAAACAAAACACATATTTTAAACTTTGCGAAAGTTTTATTGGAGTCGGCACCCAAAGAAAATTTTTTTTTAACAAAAAAATGGGGCCCCAAAATCCCTAAAAAGTTTTAACAAAATTTGGGTTTAATTTTAAAAGGGAAGGAAAAATAAAAATTAAAATTTTAAAAAATTTAAAAATTTTAAAAAAAATTTTTTTTTAAATCTAAATTTTAAATTTTTAAAAAATTTTGAATTCCCCAAAATTCTTTTGGGGTTTTTTTAAGGGGTTATATTAAAATTATTTTTAAAATCTTTTAAAAAATTTTAAAATTTTTAAAAAAAACTTTTTTTTTGGGGGTTTTTTGGATTTTTTTTTTTCCCGAAAATTTTCTTTTTAAAAAATCCGCGGTTTTTTTTAGTGGGTGTTTTCTCTTTCCCAAAAGAAGCCTATTTACTTTTAAGGAGAATTTAACCCCTTTTGGAAAATTTCCCTTAGTTTGGGGGAAAAAATTATTTTTTTCTTAGTCAAACCGGGGTTTTTTGTGGGTCTTTTTTCAAAAATTTTCCTTTTTTCCATTTTAAATTTTTGGTCCAAAATTTTTTGCCAAAATTTTTTAAAAATTGGGAAAATGAATTTCAAATGGGCCCCTTTGGCCGCCCCTTGGGGGTTGTTTTCATTTTTTTAAACCTTAAGGGGCCCTGCTTTTTAAAAATTCTGAAATGTGCTTGGGAAAACCCTCCCCCCCCCCTGAAAGAAAAATTTCCCAATTTGGGAAATTATTAAGGGGGTAAATTATGAAAAGGGAAAACCCCAAGCCTTTGGGTTTAAAAAATTCCAAGGACCCCAAGGCTTTTCAACTTGGAAAAATTTTCAAAATTATTTACCGTTAAGAAAGGGTAAAAAATTCCAAAAAAACTTCAATCATGTATATAGCTTGTTATCGTAATTTTACATGCAACTGACCCCCCGCCCTTTTTCGTCAAAAAACCTTATTTTTACTTTATTTTTCCAAAAAATAAATCAAATTTGAAATTGCACCTTAAAAGGACGATTTTGAATTTAAAACATTACGGGGCTTTGTTTACAATGAGTAGCAATGAATTATGTAGGGGCATTTTAAAAACTTATCCGTATAAAAATAAGAAACTATATTTTTTAAAAAATGTTTCCATGTGTAATATTTAATTATTTTTTTTGGTTTGGTACTCTTACAAAAACCAAAAAAATTTTAATATTTTAAAAAAGGTTTTTTTTTTAGGGGGGTCCCCTATCCCCCCCGCAAAAAAAAATTTTTTTGTAGTATTTTTCCACAAATTTTGTTTGTTATATGTAAAATTTAAAAAAAATTTTTGAATTTTTGTGGATTTTTTATGGGGTTTTCTATCTACCGCAAAAAAACAGGTTCAATTTTGTATTTATTCATTTTGGAATAATGGAAATAAAATATAAAAATCATACGTAAAAAATTAAGAATATTTTTTTCTTTATTTTTATTACACTCATGACCAAAATTTTGGTCACGAACATAAATTCTGTAAGAACTGATGAACTACTTATTGTGTTACCACGAAATTTGACCAGGGGCGTTTACGGTTTTGAGAAAAAAACACAAATAACATAGCCGTATAAAAAGATTTCAATTTTGAATTAAGATACAAGGCATATCAAAAAAAAATGAGATCCCGAAATCAAGCATTTCCCCTTTGGGAAACTTTTCCCCAATTTTTAGTGTGACCACCGAACTGTTATTTCAGGGCCCCCACAACGGGGCTGCCATACCCGTTTTTTGGGGGTGTCAACAAATGTTTCTGGGAAAAAGCCCATTCTTCCAAAAACACGACTTTTAACTCCTGAAAAGGGTTTTGGGAAGGGGGATTGAGCAAAATTATCTTTCTAGACCAGCAATACTCAACCTGCGGCCCACCCAAAGCCTTTTGGGCCCTTTATGGCTTATTGCTCTCAGAAATTCACTTATTTAAGAACAAAGAATTAAAAAAATTTTGGGGGGAAAATTTTTTTTGTCAAGAAATCAAAATATATCAATTTTTCTTTTTTTTTGTGATGTCTTTTTGTTTGCAAATTAATATTCTTTTTTTTATTTTTTATTGTTTAAGGTTATGATGAGAGACAACGTGGGTCCAAAGTTTTTTGGGGAGAAGTAATTTTTAAAATTTTTATATCTTTTGCGAAAAAATATTTAAGAAAATATATTGTTTCAAGATTATTGTGAGGGGTTTACTAATTTTTTTGAAAAACAAAAAATGGACCATTATTTGCTTGATTTGTCGTGGAAAAATGCTGTATTTAAAAAATTTAATAAACAGGAACACTAAAAGACACTTTTCCTCGAAGATCTTCTTTTTAAGACTTTTTTGAATGTAGGCTTTCTTGAAAAATCTTTGCAACAGCAACAAAGTGTTTGTCGGGGTAATGTCACAGTGGTAACAAAAAACATCATATGAAATTTGTTATATTATTGGTAATCCCCCACGAAAACCCTTTTACTGATACAGAAAAATTTTGAAAGTGATTCTTAAATGTTTGTTTTCTAATTTAGTGTTAGTGACAAAAATAAAAAAAAAAAATTTTTTAAAAAAAAAGGGAAACAGGAGTTATAATATTTTGATCAATTTTCCATATTTTAAAATTTTTTAAAGTTATCTTGGGGATTTATTTCCCTCCCCCCTTTTTAATCCCCCCTGTTGCGGCCCGCGGGAAAAATAAAATTAAACGTATGCGGCCTGGGAAATAGCTGAATATTTTGCGGCCCAGGGAATTTTAAAAAAATTTAGGGAACCCGTTCTATACCATCCCAAACATGTTCAACAAGGGCCTGAGATTCGGAGATCTCGAGTAATAATCCGTATGGCGAATAACCTCTTCTTCAAGAATTCCTCAACGATGTGAGCTTTGTTTAGACGCGCATTATCTTCCATTAAAATGTAATCTGGGCTCATAGTACCCCGAAACAACTTTCCATAGGCTTCAAGGACCTCATCCCTATAGCGTCGTTCGTTGACAGAACCCACATCGAAGACATACAGTAGTGTATATATACCCAACATTTTGCTGCCCAATGCAAGGATTTTGTTACGTAGGAGGAACGAAAGCGAGCTCCACTTTCTCTCTAGATGAAGACTCGACGAGAATCCCTCTGTATGGTGAATCTCAACTAATCACTGAAAAAAACCCCCTTTGGGGCTTCACCCAAATGAATTTTTTGGGTCCACAAAACCGGTCAAAAAACGTAAAGGCAAGTTTTCCCCGCTGGGGCGTCTATAGACTGTATGCCTTGGAATTATTCTTTCAGTCACAGCAGCAAGGCCAAGGTCAAGCTAAGGAGTCGTTGTCCCTCCAAGTCTTCATACGCTTAATGTGTCAAGTAGCGATCCTGTACTGCCGCAGATGCCTGACAATCTTGATAGTATCACTTGTTTGGAATTGATTCTATAACCAGGAGGTCACTTTCGGGCCACTTGTAACCATCGAGACGGGCCAGCATAAAGCCTGCCAATGGCTCTTCATTTTAAGGAATTATCTAAACAATTATGAGAAGTCATTCTCACTGCAAACAGACTAACTTGTTTGTTTTAATGTAATATTCACAAAACTGGAGGCAAAGTTCCTATATGCTTGAACGGTCTGAATCCGATAATTCGGCAAAAACTAACACTAAACAACATCTTTTCCTAAACTCAAGGTTGATATCATACTGTCTGTTTTTCGATATATTTAAAATACAAATTCTATCATTTTACTGGAGGTCTTTTAGAATTATGACGAAAAACTTATATGCGACCTTAATTTTGGACAAGAGTATATATCTTTTTCACACGCCTCAGTATTTTAACAGAAAGGAAATCATCAATTCAAATCATTAATAACTCTTTTACTCATACTTTCTGCTTATCAGCCATGAATGACTCTAAAAGAATCCAGTATCAAAATTGTATCAATATAACTCACAAGTCGCAATTACACATTATTATTAAACTTATAAAGAAACTACGTGCATGACTGTGATAATTGTCAAAAGGTTATTTTTAAATATTAATGCTTTTAACAATAATGCATATATATATATATATATATTCCCTTGTCTCTGAAATTTAAGTTGAAATTTTGTAAAAATAGCAGTAAAGAGAGAGAGAGTGTGTGTATGCATTATAGACACACATTATAAATTCAATTAACTACAGTAAAAAAAGTATTCTCAATAAATTATAAAAGTAATAGTAAAATTTGCAAAACTAGGAGAAATACATTACTAACAATATTTAGTTGCATTAAAACTTTTTTTTCCAATTCTCTACAGTATTACTTATTACTTTTATCATAAAAAGCATTATATCCCCAGTTTGTGTCATTAGTTGTCAACTAAACTGTATTTAGATAAAATATATATTTTACCAAAGATAAAATAAAAAAAACTTTATCTATGTGTTTATTTTATTCTAAATTTTCCTTTGAAATTTGTGCTAGAAATCTAAAAAAAATTTTAATTAAAACAGCCAGTAATTAATGTCATCTCAAAACTCTCAAATAAAGGCTCATAATTCTCAATTTATAATAGATTTCCTATAAATTAGATTTATGAGTTGCTGAGAAATTGCATAGTTTGTTTGTACAAAAGAGTTAGGGATATCTACACGTATATTCTTGCATTTACACGATCATGGTTCCGTGCTTATAGCCAATGTTGCTACAGTCGAATCTTGAGTTCAAGTCTTTGTGCCAAGATCTCTTGTGTAAAAGGTTTGATGCATATTAAATACTTAAGGGTTCAAAATATTGTTGCGAATTTTGCGTAATGAATGTTTAAAATAATGTCAATAATTCATATCTGGATATGTAGTATGTTAATATTACTGTATGTTGTATTTATTTTATGTTAAAATTGTAATACTCGCAAGCACACAACTCCGTTTCTTACATTATAATGGCGATTCAATGAAAACTTGGCGGTAGAACTAAGATGTTATCATTTTTGGTTACCATGTTGGCGACCATTTCGGCGAGTTAGCGACCACGCATGGATTCTTCTAGAAATTACGGGAGAAAGCTACTAATATCATGGTTTATGACACAAGCTGATCTTTCTCGAAGGATCCGTGAGGCCTATAGATAGGAAGTCTCCCGCAGCAACTGAGTTAGTCTTGTTTTGACCTTTGAAGAGCCGACCAGCGATTATTTATTACTTCGGCTGTTGTGTAAGACGAGCGAGTGCTTGTGAATAATCTTTTACATATGTGTATTTCAGACACTGACAGTCGTGTCTGAACGCCGCAGAAGGTATGAAGGCCTTCTGAAATTTATTCTGCGAATATAGCTGCTGTATTTGAAGGATTGTTTGTCTACAATAAATTTCCATCGCTCCTAAACTACTGTCTAGCGTTTTGAGATTGATAGCATAAAATATCGAACCCGGATCTGCGTAACAATATTCACGCAAGCGTAGCAAGAAAATATAGGGTGTGAGGGTCAGGTCAGTTTTTTCATTCTTGTCACTTGACCAGAGTATCAAAATTAAAAGGTCCATCGCAAATAATCCTCGTGCAGCTTTATACAGTGCGCTGTAATTAAACAACCAAATAAAATAATGCCTCAACAAGGTCTATAAAATACCATGAGAAAAGACTTTTAAAAAATCCGAAAGTGCTTTTAACTTATCGTAAAATGGAGTTACAATATAAGTACATTCAAAACACTCAGATATGATTTGATGAAATTTCAGCGTAAGAGTTCGAAAAAACTGTATAGTAAACTATTGATATAAACAAATCTATTTTAGTATTGTCTGTTGAAAATATGAATGACAGCTTTCAATCGATGCTTTTTGAAAAAAATTAATTTTTTTTTGATTTTATTAAACTTTTTATTTTTTCTTTGAACTCTGCTTTCTCGCTCGTGAAAATGACAGGGTTTGAGGTTTTCCTCTCCATTTCTCGTGCGTGTGATATTTCCGGGGTGGAAGGTTTCAAAGGTAATAACCAAAAAGATTAAAACCAACCAGGAAAAAAGTCGTATTTCTTACTTTTCATATAAAAAGGTAGTATGACTACTTGTAATTATTTCGCATTGTCAATTAGTTTATTTAAACTATACTGATTTTTATATAATTTTCTTAAATAAAAAAAAGCACTTCTATTACAGTTTTCTTGAAAGCTATGCAATTATAAGGGGTTAATTATGTTTTGCTTTTTGTAGCATAATTAAAAACAAAGCCTTTTTTAAACCTAAATTTTCGTCAAACATATTTTAGCATTTTTCATTAAAATTTTACATCATCCATTTTATCAGCGCAGCTTAACAGAAAAATAGCTACATTAAAAAAAAGAGCATCAGAAATAAAAAAAAATGCTAGAAAATATGGTTAAACTGAAGCAAGTTGATTCTGGGACTTCGGCAATTAAAATAAAAAAGCACACATGAATAAATTTTCGTAATTTTTAATTTTTAATGTGTGTGGGCGGGCGTAAGTATATATATATATATATACACCAATTAAAATAATTACATGGTTGTCCTGAAGGAGTGGACATTAAATAATTCAAGAGCTATTACAGATTAAATTATTCGAATTATATATATATATATATATATAATAATTCGAATAATTTAATCTGTAATAGAGAGAGAGAGCTCTCGAATTATTATATATATAATAATAATAATTCGAATAATTTAATCTGTAAGTTTGAAATTAAATTTTTAGGCAAACCCGTTATTTAATTTGGGTTTCCTACGGGACTTTGAAATATATCCATCCCCAAATATGTGATGTCGCATATAAATAGCGGACTCTGGAAGCCCTCCACTGTCCGACGAAATAATCAACTATGTTAAAACCCTGGCAAAATAAGGTCGGGGAAAACAATATAACCAATAAAATGGTTAAAATTTCCCTCAAAATATTTCTCATTCTCACCTTTTTAATTAATAAAATTTTATACCTTAGGCATTTCCCCAATAATTGGAAAAATGCAATAGTGTCCCCAATTAAAAAGCCAGGTAGAAACCGTTTTCCCCTCTAGTTATAGACCCATTTCCTTCTCAGCATTTTAAGTAAGATCACCGAGCATATAATTCTTAACAGGTGAAAAGTTCACGGAGTGCAATAACTTCATCAACCCCAATCAGTACGGGTTCACCAGGCATCTTTCTACTTATCACCCTCTGCTCAGATTGACGGAAAAAATCACTTCTGGATTCCAGAGAGGCAGATCCACTGGATCTGTTTTTCTGGATATTCAGAAACTTTACGGGTCTGGGTCAGTGGCTGATCTACAAAGAAATTAATTATAATTTTCCCCTGCTCTCATTCCCCCTAATTAATTCTTACTTAGTCAATACATCCTTTAGAGTCAAAGTCAATAATTCTCTTTCTACTAACATTTTCATCAAATACGGCGCCCCAAAGGGTAGCTTGCTGGGACCCATTCTCTTCAATATTTATATTAATGACATTCCTTCTCCCCCCTCAAACTATGACTAATATTTATGCTGACGACACTTCCTTCGGCTACATAAAAAAGAACCACGATACTATCACCAAGGCGCTTAACGCCCATCTTCTTCTCCTGGATAAATACTTTTTAAAACTTGGAAAATAAAATCAACGTAGATAAAACTGTAGCAAGTGCTTTTCCCAGGAGAGAAAGCCGTGTACTCCTCCCCCCCTGTCTTCGACTGCATTACACTGGTCTCAGAGTACTAAATACCTAGGTCTCTTACTAGAGAAAAATCTCTCATGGAAACAACATATTTTACACCCCGTGATAAATTCCGGATAGCTTTACGCTCTCTATACCCCTTAATTGGCCGGAATTTGAAATGAATATCCACAACAAAGTACTTCTCTATACAGCCGTCTTGCGGCCCATATTAACACGGAAATCCTGTGTGGGGATATGCAGCTAATTCTTCTATTAAAATTTTAGATTGTGCTCAAAAATTCATTAATTAGATCAATAAGCATACTTGCATATATACTCGCAAAAAAATATTTATAACTCCTTAAACTTTTAACTTTTAAATCTTATATTCAAAAACTTGCAAAAATTTCTTCAATAACCTACCTAATATTAATAATGTAAATATAATAAATCTAGAGACTACGATCCAAATCACAATAAGAAAAGGCCAGAGGATCTTTGGACTCCTATAATCCTCCTTAATAATAGTTCTCGGTCATTCCCGGTGGGAATGACCCCTCAATACTAATTGTTTTTAATTTATTTTTATTAATTTCCATGACGACCCACTCAGGCTTCCGACTCAATAGTTTAATTTTATCGACCCCAGTGCAACGAGAAAGAGTGTTTGATCACTGCAACCGAATTCCCAGTTCCATGATTTATTGCTCTCTCTACCACTCCATACCCTCAAGTTAGCCCCCCTCCTTCCCCACGTCCAGACACCAATGGGAGCTTAGCAGATAATCCAGGCCTCTCACATCCAGGGGCCCAATATTCAAGTAGGGACGGAGGGACGCATCGCGTCCCAGCGCCCAACGATGACCAGCGATGGCGAAGCCCGCTCTCTTCGCTCTGCTCTCTGTAAACATGTAGCAAGCCGGCTGCCACGCTTTGTGTGTTTGTTTATTGTCTTTGTTATGTGTAGTATCGTCCAGGCCTTATGTTTATGTGTTTCAAGATGTGAATAAAATGGATTAACTTTCCAAACTGCTTCTTCAATACTACAATAATCGTCCACTCGCCACGTAGTATAGGAATCACTCCCCACCGGCCACGCTCTGTACATTCCTTCGTAATAACATCCACTCGTCAAGACAAATTATGCCACACTGTAAGTTTTATTATATATATATATATATTGATGTGTGTATATATATACAGTGGTGGCCAAAATTTTGGACACTTTTTAAAATTATTATGAAAAAATCAATTTTTAAAATGTCTTTCTGTCAGTCTGTCGGTCTGTTTGTTCCAGATAATCTCTGAAACGGCTGGACCAGTTTTAACGGAACTTTCACTGGCAGATAGCTAATCTTATAAGGAGTAACTTAGGCTACTTTTATTTTAGAAAAAAATCAGGGTTCTGCGAAAATAAAATTAAACCAATGAAATAGTGAACAATATCCGATTCAAATAGGGATTATTTATTTCAATAGGGATTATTTTTATTCAATAGGGATTATTTTTATTCAATAGGGATTATTTTTATTCAATAGGGATTATTTTTATTCAATAGGGAGTATTTTATTTCGCGAGCCTTCTGTCTCAACGATTTCTAGCAGTTATATCAAACTTTTTTGTTTGATTAGGTTGCTGCCACTCGCGACATTTCCCGTTCATGTCTTTTGATCCTAATGTTTTTACAGTCACCCCATCGACAGTGTCAAAGGTCATGCTTCCCTTTCACCCCTTGCTTGCGGCTTCGTTTGTGTTCGCGTTTCCCCCTCCTGCTGCTTAGACCTATTTTGATCCTAATGATTTTACAGTCCTCACCCCATCTACAGTGTCAAAGGTCATGCGTCCCTTGTCAAAAAACAAGAAAAAGAAACATCGATTCTAAAGTAGAAAAAATGGCGATATCTTAAGCATAGGTATTTCTTTACATGAAATACATAATTATTAAGCTTTCGTAAGCTCTTCGAATTGAATAAACACTTTTTTGTTAAATTTCACGTGAACGTAGTCGCGGGTAACAGCTATTTAACATAAAATAAATGCATCAGAAAGTAATATTAACGTATTACACATCCAGATACAAATTATTTACACTATTTTAAACGTTTATTACTCAAAATTAGTAACAATGTGTTACTTTTGCTGAGCAGATAGTAGGTGTTTTCAAATCGACCACAAAAAGAGTTACGGTTTTTAAAAAAATAAAAAAA
>BMAV01004249.1:310452-375055 GCA_019973955.1 Trichonephila inaurata madagascariensis | reverse complement strand
AAAATAAAAAAAAAAAAAAATGCCAGGAAAGTTTGGGATATAAACGTCGATGGATCTTGGTCAAGTGGACCACAAAGGAAGTTAGAAACGTGTAGACCATAAAATAAGAAAAGACCATTGCATCAGATAATAATATTTATAGAAGTAGGAAGAGGAACCGAAAGGAAGGGTAGTTTTTCAAGATAGTAAAAGGTTTTCCTCAGACCACGCAAGAAACGGGACCAGGATCCCGACCAACCAAAAAAAATGAAGAAAAACCCCGGGCACGAAGAAAAAACTACAGACCCTTTTCAGGAAGCAACGGCATTAAGGAGGAAAAATCAACAACAAAGAAATTCTTAAAAAAGAATAGAAGAAATGAAAGGGGAGGAAAACAAACAGTAATATCATCGGAAGTTCAGTAGGAGACACGGGTTTAAAAATCGGTTGTTTTTTTCCATTTTATATTCTTTTTCAACAAGTGGTCGGAAGAATTACCCAAAAGGAAGTTTGGGGCATTTAAAAATTATAACAAGAAAAGTTGACACTACAAAGGTGTATTTTTTTTTTGAATTTTTGACTTGTAAAATTTTTTTTCATTGAGGGAGAAAAACAATTGTAACCATGCTTTTTTCACTTCGATGTATGACTTCACTAAGATGGAAAATTTCGGTTTTTTTGTTTTAATGATTTATTGAAAATTTTTTGTAATTGTATAGTTATATATATATATTTGTTGTATTTTTCATATTAATGTACATCTAGTTCGGGAAACCCCCGGGTGGGGATTCTAACAAAACAAATTAAGGGTGCAGGGGATCGATGGAGTTTTTAAAAAGCCAGATGATATATATAGATAAAAATTTGTTGTAATTTATAAGTGAAAATAATTATAAAAATTGTGCAATATACGATATTATGTGAATATAATTTTTTCCAAGTAAATAAAAAAGTTTTATTTCAGGGTGACTGATCCCGTTCTGGATAGGAAGCAGTTTTTTGAAATTGTAAATCCGAAGGATGGATATAACAAAAGTTTAAAAAGAAAAAGATTGTAAAAGAAGCAAATTTTTTTTTAAATCCGACAAATTGTGATATGGTCGATCTTCGTTGACCTGTCGGGGGTTTTTGCGAAAATTAGAGGTGTGGGGTTCTCGAAAATATGGCATTTTTGAATTTTAATATGACTTTTATTAAAATTTAACAAATTACTTATATTTTGAACAAACTTATATTAAGTGAGAATAAACCAAAAAACGTATTAAATTTAACAGAGATTGCGCAATTAGATCACTTATCAATATATATACTATATCCTATCTCAATAATATATTCGCGTTCAGAATATAATCTTCCTACCTTGGTTTCTACGCAACGTCCAATCCACTTTAGATATTTCTCTAAGCTGGCGTACAATGGTATGTACCTTGGATGAATGGTTAGATTTTAGTGATTCTTACATAAGCCGTCAGTTTACACTTCTATCTTCTCTGAACTGAACTTTCTCTAAATTGCCATCCCGCTCACTAAAACTTCTGTCCTTTTAAAGGTTATCTTATTTGCATCTATCCTTCGTTTCACTTCTTGGATTTGGGTTGGAAAAGATTTGCCATTAATCGTGGCCGTCAAAGAACACAGAGGTTATGTTAGAGAAAGAACGCGTGAGACGTCACAACCCCCTCCAAGAAGCAAAACGTGATTTATTTAAGGGTCCACTTGACCCTTAAGAAATTACGTGCCTAAATTTTTATTTCTTAAGAGCAGTTAGAGGGCTAAATTTTTTTTTTTTTTGGCAATTTCAGATTATTGCATTTTTAAATTCTTTAACTCATTACCTTTCCAAAAATACTTCATTTTAATCTCTAGCACAATTAGAAGTGCTAAAATTTTGTTTTTAAAGAATCATCTAAACACACGTTCAATCACCTTCAGATAGGCTGTTGGGCTCGCGTGCAATAGTATGCACCTTGTAGTAATGGCTAGATATCCGTGAATCTTGGGTAGGCCGTCAAATTACACTTCAACCTTTTCCAAAAAGAACTTTCTCTAAATTGCCATCCCGCTTACTAAAACTTCTGTTCTTTTAAAGACTATCTTATTTGCATCTACACTGCATTTCACTTCTTGGATTTGGGTTGGAAAAGATTTGCCATTAATCTTGGCCGTCAAAGAACACAGAGGTTATAGTACAGAAAAGACGCGTGAGCCCGTCACAACCCCCTCCAAGAAGCAAAACGTGATTTATTCGAGGGTCTACATGGCCCTTAAGAAATTACGTGCCTAAATTTTTATTTCTGAATCTCCTCACTTTCTAAGTTTTATTTAAATTTTAACCTTGAATCCTCATTTTAAGTCTTAATTTCCAATATTTAACTTAACTTTAATTTTCATTATTCATCTTAAAAATTAAATTTAATATTCCACTTTAATTTGCACTCTTGACAGACACAATAAATTTTACTTAATTAACTAGACCAACATTAAGAGTTTTGCATTTTAATCATGGTATACTCTCACTTTTACATATGTACTTAACTCTATTTAACGCTACTTATATATAAATATGAACTTAAACTACTATACAATTATATTTCATTTCCATTCCTTCCAGGGTACATATGAGCTTGGAGACTGGGTTTTCTTCTCCAAGTTGAGGACACATTTGAATTCAGGGTCTGTCACCCTGAAATGAAAACTCTTTAAGTTACTTGGCAAAATCTATATTTACATAATACCAGTATGTTTCACAATTTTTATGCATTATATATCATTTTTAAATTACAACAAACTTTCATGTCCACCCCGCATCTGGTTCCGCCAAACTCCCAATGAGTCGCGCAGCGCTGTTAATGTTATTGTTAGTGACCTGACTACGCCGCGTTTCCCTGAACCAGATGCACTTTAATACGGAACAATACAACAACATATATATACACACTATACAATTACAAACATTTTTCAATAAATCATTAAAACAAATAGCCAAAGAAATTGTCGCATCTCACGAAGTCATACATCGGAGTAAACAAATGCATAATTACAATTGTTTTCTCCATCAATTGAGAAAAAAATTTTACGTCAAAAGTTCAAAAAAATATACACTCATTGTAGTGTCAACTTTGCTTGATTATAACTTTTAAACACAGCCCGAGACTTCCTTCTTGCAATAATTCTTCCGACCACTTGTTGGAAAGAACATAAAATGAAACAATACAACCTAATTTTTTATGGCTTGTCTCCCACCAGTACTTTCATGGACAAGGTGCTATCACTGTTCGCTCCTCTTCTCATTCCTCGATTGCTTTGTGATCCCGTATGTTGCCTGATGTAGAGTTTGTAGTTTTCTCTTCGGCAGTTCCTAGCTTGGCTTGTTTTTACTCCATGGGCCGATCGGGACTCCTGATCCTTTCATTTGCGTGGTCTCAGGCTGTATTCCTTTCTATCTTGAACTTCAGCTGCTTCCATCCGGTTCTTCTTCCTACTTATATAAATATTATCTGATGACAATGGTCTTTTATTTATGTTATTGGGTCTACATTTCTGCCACTTTCTCTGTGGTCCACTTGACCCGATCCATACGACCGTTTAACTCCTTTATCTGGACGCTTTCTTTTAGTTCTTGTCTTATTACTGGAAAAGGAGCTAGGCAGTGATCTGATAAGTGATCCACGCTTATCGGCCCTATCCGTGTGTTTCTCACATTGCTTTGACTTGAGATTTATCCCTTTTTCCTCTAACTCACGCTTTACTGCAGACCCTTTCTTCTTCCCATATTGCGACTCATTTGATCTTTGATGCAAATTTTCCGAACTATTCGTTTCCTGACGTGAACTAATACTATATGATTGACCTGTTCCTAACTCAACCTCGTCACATTTCCTATGACGATATATTCTTACTTGATCAACATTGACAGTTAACCTTTTTCCTGACCTCCATATTACAATATTATTATTATTTCTTACTTCTAACACTCTATACGGACCTTCAAATTTTTGCTTGAATTTCGAGCATACCTTATTCGCTGCTGAACTTAAAGGGTGTGTCTCTAATAAGACCCAGTCATCGATCTTAATTTGTACATCCCGCCTGCGTCTATTATAATATTTTTCCCATCTTTCATGCTTAGTTTTCGTTTTTAGTCTAGCTTCATAAAACAATTTCTCAATATTTCTTACTGCAAGTTCAGTTCCGTCCAGAAACCATTACTAATTTTTGAAATGGGGTAATCAACTTGCGACATAGCCATCCTGTGATGACTATGTCGTTCCGGATCCGCGTAAGCTAGAGGTGTGGGATTATCAAAATGATGAGACATATTGGTTCTTAATACAACTTTTATTAAGAATAACTTATATTACTTAATTCTAATTGACAACTTTATTTAAAGTGAGAGTTAACACCCAATTAAACCTTGTATTCAAGTCAGATCACGCAACTAGAACATTTATCTTAATTATAATAAATAAACCGATTCATCTAACTTCCTATACCAAAATATTACCTTTTGCAGATATCCTTCCTTCAGTGATTGAGTGATATCTATAATGTAACTGAATGTGCGAGGTTTCCAACTTCTTTATACTGAACTTCTATTTCTTCCAAAGCTATCGGACAGCTAACTCTTGATCTGAATGATTCCACACTAAGTTATCTCTAAACTTGCCGCCTTTATCATCAAAGCTTCTATCCTTTTAAAGTATATCTCATTTACATATTATATTCGTTTATCTTCTTGGTATTGGGTTGGAAAGGTTTTGCCATTAATCGTGGCCGTCAAAGAACATAGGAGTTATGTTAGCAGAAGGACGCGAGAGACGTCACAACACCCTCCAAGAAGAAAAACGTGATTTACTTAAGGGTTCTCAATGCCCTTAATAAATTACGTGTCTAAATCTCTATTTCTGAATTTCTTCGCTTTCTGAGTTTTATTTAAATTTTAATCTTAAATCCTCATTTTAACTTTTATAATTTCCAATATTTATCTTGACTTTAATTTTCATTACTCATCTTAGAATTAAATTTAATATTCAATTTAAATTTAAACTCGTGACAATAAATTTTACTCCAATAACTAGGCCAACATTAATAATTACTGTTTAATTCATGCCCACTCTCACTTTTAACATACAATCACTTAAAATAACTATACACTTAAATTTTCTAAAAAAAATTTTTCTGGGTGCGCAGACCCAAACTTTGCATCTTTATCATCACTGCATATGGAGCTGGACTTTCCGCTCCATTTCTTGTTGAAGTTATTTATGATAATTTTCAGGGTCTGTCTCCCTGAAATGAAAACTTTCTGAGTCATTGTTTCCAATTTATGTTTACATAATATCAATTAATTTCACAATTTTTATTCATTATATATTATTTGTATATCACAATAAATTTTCATCTCCATCCCCACATCTGGTTCCAAAAAACTCCCAATGAGCCGCGCAGCGCGTTGTTATATTGTTAGTGCCCTGACTACGCCGCGTTTCCCTGAACCAGATGCCTCATAATACGTAACAATACAACAACATATATATATATACACATATTATACAATTACAAACATTTTCAATAAACTATTATAACAAATAACCAAAGGAATTTTCGCATCTCACGAAGTCATACATCGAAGCAAACAAATGTGCAATTACAAATGTTTTCTCCAGAAAAAAATTTTTTAACAAGTCAAAAGTTCCAAAATAAATAAACACTCATTGTAGTGTTTGACTTTTGCTTGGCTTATAACTTTAAGCACCGCCCGAGACTTCTTTCTTTGCATAATTCTTCCGACCACTTGTTGGAAGATCATAAAAAATGAAACAATACAACCTGATTTTTATATGTGTTCTCCCACCATTACGTCCAACGATGAGGTGCTACCACTTTTCTTTCCTCGGTTGCACTGGAATTTCTTGTTTTGCTTGTTGTAGGGCTTGTAATCTCCTTGTCGTCCCTTTCTTGATTTCCCTGTTGTCTCCTTGGCTGGTCGGTATTCCTGTTCTGTTCTCCGGCGTGGCCTCAGATTATACTTGGTTTCATCTGGAACTTCAGTTGATTCTCTTCTGTTCTTCTTTCTACTTTTAGAAATAGTACTGGATGAAAAAGTTCTTTTATTATTGTGTCCCTTTCTCTGCCACTTTCTTTGTGGTCCACTTGCCCCTGATACTCCTGATCTTTTAATACCCCTATTATACCTTGTCCTTTTGCTTTTGCTTTCACTCCCAAATGAACTAGGAAGCGATCTGTCTAGTGATTTGCGTTTATGGGTCCTCTCTGTATTTTTATATTGATTTGATTGGCTACCAATCCCTTTTGCCTCTAACTTACGTTTCACCGCAGATTTTTCTTTCCCATATTGTGACTCATTTAATCCTTGATGTACTTTTTCCGAAGTACGAGTTTCCTGACTTGATCTTATACTATTTGGGATACCTGTTCCTAATTCGACCTCGTCACATTTCCTATGACGATATATTCTTATTTGATCTACGTTAACCGTTAATCTTTTTCCTGATTTCCATATTACAATATTATTGTAATTTTTAACTTCTAATACTCTATAAGGTCCTTCAAATTTTTGTTTAAATTTAGCACATACTTTGTTGGCTGCTGAACTTACAGGGTGTGTTTCTAATAAGACCCAATCATTTACCTTTATTTTTATGTCTTTTCTACGTCTATTATAATATCTTTCCCACCTTTCCTGTTTAATTTTCGTACTTAGTCTAGCTTCCTTAAAGCTTTTTTCGATATTTTGAATTTTGAATTTTGAACTTTCCGAGATCATAACTAGTTTTTGAAATGGTGTAATCAATTTTCGACCCAAAAATAATTCAGCAGGTGATTTTCCCGTTGTTTCATTCACCGCCGTACGAATAGCGTAAGCAAACTCACGTAAGAATTGATCCCAAGTATCGTGTTGATCATTAACATAATTTGCAATCATTTGCACTATATCTCGATTAACTCTTTCAGTCCGATTTGCTTGTGGTCGATATGCAACAGTCTTCACATGCCTTATGCCTAATCTTTCACTTAAGTGCTCAAAATTTCGGATATAAATTGGGGACCATTATCACTTATTAATTTTATTGGAGCTCCATAACGCGATATAAAGTTATCAAAAAATATCCGCTATTATACGAGATGAGGCCTTTTAAGAGGTATAATTTCAGCCCATTTGCTGAAATGATCGGTTATTACTAAAATATAGCGATTACGTCTTATTCTCGATATAGGATACGGGCCTAACAAATCTAACGTCACTATCTCATTCGGATAATTCGATATAATTGGATTTAATCGACCAGCTGGTAACGCGTTTTATAGTTATTAACTTGGCACATATGGCATGTAGAGACATATTGATCAATGAATTTTCTCATGTACGGGAAATAACAAACGTCCCGAATTTTATGATACGTTTTAAATCTGCCTAAGTGTCCAGCAATTGGCTTGTCATGAAATTCTCTCATTATTTCATTCCTTAAAGATTTTGGAATGTATACACGCATTTCACCTAATGACGTTGCGTGTTTTGAATAAAATAACAATCCTTCAATTAAACGGAAATCGTGGGACCAATTCTCACATATTGTTGCATTAACCGAGTTATCTTCCGGGTTTTCTAAATATCTATAGATATGACCTAATTCTGGGTCATTTTTCTGTTCTGTTATTAATTGTTCCCGCGAAGTAAGTACTAAATCCTTGATTATGGCACAATTAACTTTATCTCCAATTATACTTTGCACATGCTTTTTCGGTAAAACATTAGCCACCATATTTAACTTCATTTCTGACCCATTAACATGTAAATTCCCTTTATTTACCTTATTATCTTCAACCAGCGAATTTTGAATTTTCAACGCTTTCTGATCAAAATCTAATACTATCTTTGACCCACTTATAAAATCAATACCGAGAATACATGGGTATTCTAAATCCGTCAACACATGAAATGACCAATTTCTTTCGAATTGTCTGATGCGAATATTCAATTCTACGATCCCCATGTTTTGGCATTTCGCACCCTGTGCTGTTATTACCTGGGCTCGCGATTTTTTAATTTGCTTATAAAAAAATATTTTCTATATACTTCTTCCGATATAAATGATTTATCTGCTCCGGTGTCCCATAGCGCTTTCAAAAATGTGTTATTTAATAAAATAGGAACGTGGGGAAGTTCTACGGGTGATATACATATCGGAGAAAGCCTAATTGTCTCTCTTGTCGACACCCTTGAGGTTGATCTTTAACCTTTACAATATTTAATCGTCCCTTTGCATCCTATCGCCTCGACTGAAATTTTCACTCGAACCCCTATTTCTACGGTCCCCTCTATTAAAATTATCATTTCGCTCATTTCGAAATGAGTAACCTCTGTTGTTGAATCTTTGATCACTATTTTGAAATCTATTCCTCTCGAACCCTCTATTACTTTGACGGCTATTCTCATAAAAGTTATTTCTACTGTTATTTGGTCTACGTCCTACTTCAGAATTCCTCCAGTTTCTACCATTAGCATCAAAATTAGGCATCCTATGCTCATTTTGACCTCGTCTTTCTATATTATCATTCTGTGAAACCCTTTTTAATTTGCAAGAATATCTCTCTTCGAATTTAGCCAAGACTTCCAAAAGTTGTACCGTGTTATGTGGATTGCGCACTTCCACATAATCTTGGATTTGTGGTTCGAGTCGAATTAAAATATGATCCACCAACTCTGCTTGGAACATTCCTAATTCTAAACTTCTTTCGATTTTTAATAAGTTATAAACGAAATCAGTAGGTTCCTGATTTCTTCCCTGCTGGGACGCGTAAAATTGTGCTTGTAGTCTTTCTTATTTTTGACCGCGGGAAAAGCCTTCGCTAATTCAGCCTTGAGCTGCGCGAAATCCGTGGCTGTATTTTGCACTAACACCGATCCAAATATCGAGTACCAATCTTGAGCCCTTCCCCTGAGATGACTTTTTAAGTAAGCACATGACAGATTACTTGGGATTTCAAGTAACTGTATGTTATTCTCTATTGTTTCGATAAACTCTGCAATGTTCTCTGACCCTGAAAAATACATTTCAGGTAGTACGGTACCTCCACCTACATTACCTAACCCAGAATTATACACGTTCGGGCGCCATTGCGACATAGCCATTCTGTGATGACTATGTCGTTCGGATCCGCGTAAGCTAGAGGTGTGGGATTATCAAAATGATGAGACATATTGGTTCTTAATACAACTTTTATTAAGAATAACTTATATTACTTAATTCTAATTGACAACTTTATTTAAAGTGAGAGTTAACACCCAATTAAACCTTGTATTCAAGTCAGATCACGCAACTAGAACATTTATCTTAATTATAATAAATAAACCGATTCATCTAACTTCCTATACCAAAATATTACCTTTTGCAGATCTCCTTCCTTCAGTGATTGAGTGATATCTATAATGTAACTGAATGTGCGAGGTTTCCAACTTCTTTATAATGAACTTCTATTTCTTCCAAAGCTATCGGACAGCTAACTCTTGATCTGAATGATTCCACACTAAGTTATCTCTAAACTTGCCGCCTTTATCATCAAAGCTTCTATCCTTTTAAAGTATATCTCATTTACATATTATATTCGTTTATCTTCTTGGTATTGGGTTGGAAAGGTTTTGCCATTAATCGTGGCCGTCAAAGAACATAGGAGTTATGTTAGCAGAAGAACGCGAGAGACGTCACAAACTTTCGAACCAAAAATAATTCCGCAGGGGATTTTCCCGCCGTTTCTTTCACTGCAGTACGAATAGCGTAAGCAAACTCACGTAAGAATTGGACCCAAGTATCGTGTTGATCATTTACATAATTTGCAATCATTTGCACTAGATCGCGATTTACTCGTTCTGTCCTACTTGCCTGCGGCCTATATGCAACAGTCTTCACATGCCTTATGCCTAATCTTTCACTTAAATGTTCCAAAATTTCGGATATAAATTGGAGACCGTTATCACTTATTAATTTTATTGGAGCTCCAAAACGCGATATAAAATTATCAAAATAATATCCGCTATTATACAAGCCGAGGCCTTTTTAAGAGGTATAATTTCAGCCTATTTGCTGAAATGATCGGTAATTACTGAAACATATCGATTACGTTTCACTCTCTATATAGGATACGGGCCTAACAAAACTAACGTAACTATCTCATTTGGATAATTTGATACAATCGGATTTAATCGACCAGCTGGTAACGCGTTTTTTCAATTATTAACTTGGCACATATGGCATGTAGAGACATATTGATCAATAAATGTTCTCATATACGGGAAATAACAAACGTCCCGAATTTTATGATAAGTTTTAAATCTACCTAGATGTCTCGCTATTGGTTTGTCGTGAAATTCGCGTAGGATGCTGTTTCTTAAAGATTTTGGAATGTATACACGCATTTCACCTAACGACGTTGCGTGCTTCGCATAAAACAACAAGCCTTCAATTAGACGGAAGTCGTGGGACCAATTCTCACATATCGTAGCATTAACAGAGTTATCTTCCGGGTTTAATAAATATCTATAGATATGACCTAATTCTGGGTCATTCTTTTGCTCTGTTATTAACTGTTCCCGCGAAGTAAGTACTAAATCTCTGATTATTGCACAATTAACTTTTTCTACTATTATACTTTGAACAGGGTTTCTCGATAAAATATCCGCCACCGCATTTTGAGTTCCAGGTCTATGTTCCCATTCTATATTAAATTCCGCTAATTTGTGTGCCCATCTGATCATCCTACTCGACAAATTTTTTCCATGCGTTAGACGTGTTAACGCAGCGTGATCTGTAATAACTTTAATCGGCATCGCTCCTAAATATGTTCGGAATTTTTTCAACGCCCATACTACTGCCAGACTTTCTCTTTCGGTTACCGTATAATTCCTCTCTGCGTTGTTCAGAGTACGTGAAGCAAATATAACGGGTCTTTGTTCCTGATTGAGCACTGCTCCCAAACCGATTGAACTGGCATCTGTAAATAATTCGAAGGGCTTTTGAAATTTCGGCAATTTTAAAACTGGCGCCTTTGTTACGGCCGCCTTGACCGCGTCGAATGCCTTCTGCGCCTCAGTGGACCAGACGAATTTTTTTAATTTTCGTTTAAGATTATAAAGGGACTCACAAAGATCAGCATAATTTTTAATAAATTTCGCGTACCACTGGGACATACCCAGAAACTTGGACACCTCCTTAGAATTACGGGGTGGTTTCATCTCTAGTATGGCTCGAACCTTTGTCTCATCCGTTTTGATTCCTTTCTTACTAATAATTAATCCTAAATACCTGAATTCATCGCACCCAAATTTACATTTATCTTTATTTAATGTCAATCCTGCATCTTGCAACAACGAAAAAACCTTCCTTAAATGCTCAACATGGTGAGTGAATGATGGAGACGTAATAATTACATCGTCCATATACACACTCACAAACTTCCCTATCACCGGTTTCAGGATTAGGTCAATTGCCTTTTGAAAATTGGGAGCCGCTCCTGATAAGCCGAATGGCATCTACCGGAATGCGTAAGTGCCACTTTTTACTACGAATGCGGTCTTAACAATATCACTGGGGTTTACTGCCATTTGAAAGTATCCACTTCTTATATCAAGAGATGACATTATAGTCGTATAGGGGATATTCGTTATTAAATCATCTATTAACGGTAAAGGGTATCGCGGGTACTTTGTGATCGAATTTAGTTTCCTGTAGTCTACCGCAAATCTATATGCTTCCGTATTATCCGGTGGTAACCCATTATTTTTCTTACATAACACAACCGGTGACGCGTACGGGGATTGAATTTGAACAATTGCTTCTTCTCTTAACATTTTTTGAATATGAAAATCTATTATCGCTTGCTTTTGCTCTTCCGATATAAATGATTTATCTGCTCCGGTGTCCCATAGCGCTATCAAAAATGTGTTATTTAATAAAATAGGAACGTGGGGAAGCTCCACGGGTGATATACATATCGGAGAAAGCTTAATTGGTATATCCACTGCCGATTACTTTCGATTATGAACTTCATTAACTTTCACAACATTCAATCATCCCCTTTGCATCCTATCGCCTCGACTGAAATTTTCACTCGAACCCCTATTTCTGCGGCCCCCTCTATTAAAATTATCATTTCGATCTTTTCGGAATTGTATCCCCTTTCGTTGAATCTCTGATTATCATGCTGAAATCTATTCCTACTTTCTCCAGTTTCTGCGATTAGCATCAAATTATGCATCCTATGCGCGTTTTGACTCCGTCTCTCCACATTATCACTATTCTGCGAACCCCTTTTTAATCTGTAAGAATACCTCTCTTCAAATGTAGCTAATATTTCTAAAAGTTGTACCGCGTTCTGCGGATTCCGAACTTCCGCATAGTCCTGGACTTGTAGTTCGAGTCTAACAAAAATGTGATCAACCAATTCTGTTTGCGACATCCCTAGTTCCAAATCTTTATGCAGTTTAAGAGTAAATCGTAAACAAAATCTGTTGGTTCCTGATTTCTTCCTTGTTGGGAAACCTCGCTTCTAACTCTTTCTTATTTTTGATTGCGGGGAAAGCTTTCGCCAATTCTGAGTTTAGCTGCGCGAAATACGTGGCTGTATCTTGCACTAGCACCGATCCAAATATTGATAACCAATCTTGAGCCCTTCCCCTGAGATGACTTTTCAAATAATAACATGACAAGTTACTCGGGATTTCAAGTAACTGTATTTGATTATGGCCTCTAAGAATTCATTAATGTTCTCTGACCCTGAAAAGCACATTTCTGGTAAAATACCAAACCCTCCTGTATTACCTAACCCAGAGTTATATAAATGATTCGGGCGCCATTGCGACATAGCCATCGTTCGATACCCATGTCGTGGGGTTTCCGCGTAAGTTAGAGGTGTGGGATTCTCGGAATGATGGGACATTCTATAATTCTTAATATGGCTTTTATTAAGAATTTAACTTAAATTACTTAGATATCGAACAAACTTATATTAAGTGAGAATAAACCACTACACGTAGTCTTAACTAACTCGGATCGAGCAATTAGATTACTTATCAATATAAATATATTATATCTGTGTGCCTAATCTCGTCTCAATAATATACTAGCGTTCAGAATATAATCTTCCTACCTTGGTTGAATACTCAACGGTTCAATCAATTTCAGATAGGCTGTTGGGCTCGCGTGCAATAGTATGCACCTTGGAGTAATGGCTGGATATCCGTGATGCTTTGGTAGGCCGTCAAATTATACTTCTACCTTTTCCAAACAGAGCTTTCTCTAAATTGCCATCGTTCTCACTAAAATTCCTATCCTTTTAAAGGTTATCTTATCTGCATCTATGCTTCGTTTCACTTCTTGGATTTGGGTTGGAAAACTTTTGCCATTAATTGTGGCCGTCAAAGAACATAGAGGTTATGTTAGAAGAACGCGAGAGATGTCACATCTCTTACAGCAAACTCAGTTCCGTCCGAAACCATGATGAATTTTTGAAATGGGGTAATCAAGATTCGACCAAAAATAATTCCTCAGTGGTCTTTCCCGTCGTTTCTTTCACTGCTGTACGAATAGCGTAAGCAAACTCAAGTAAGAATTGGTCCCAAGTATCGTGTTGATCATTAACATAATTTGCAATCATTTGCACTATATCTCGATTTACTCGTTCTGTCATATTTGCTTGCGGCCTATATGCAACAGTCTGCACATGCCTTATGCCTAATCTTTCACTTAAATGTTTGAAAATTTCGGATATAAATTGCGGACCATTATCACTTATTAATTTTATTGGAGCTCCAAAACGCGATATAAAATTATTAAAAAAATATCCGCTATTACACGAGCCGAGGTCTTTTTAAGAGGTATGATTTAAGCCCAGTTTCTGAAATGATCAGGAATTGCTAATAGATATCGATTACGTCTCACTCTCGATGTAGGATACGGGCCTAACAAATCTAACGTAACCATCTCATTTGGATAATTTGATACAATCGGATTTAATCGACCAGCTGGAAACGCGTTTTTATAATTATTAACTTGTCACATATGGCATGTAGAGACATATTGATCAATAAATTTTCTCATATACGGGAAATAACAAACGACCCGAAATTTATGATAAGTTTTAAATCTGCCTAAATAACCTGCGATTGGCTTGTCGTGGAATTCGCGTAAGATGTTGTTTCTTAAAGACTTTTGAATGTATACCCGCATCTCTCCTAACGACGTTGCGTGTTTCGCATAAAACAACAAGCCTTCATTTAGACGGAAGTCGCGGGACCAATTCTCACATATCGTCGCATTAACAGAGTTATCTTCCGGGTTTTCTAAATATCTATAGATATGACGTAATTCTGGGTCATTCTTTTGCTCTGTTATTAACTGTTCTCGTGACGTAAGTACTAAATCTCTGATTATTGCACAATTAATTTTTCTCCCATTATACTTTCAACTGGGTTTCGAGATAAAACGTCCGCCACCGCATTTTGAGTTCCAGGTCTATGTTCCCATTCTATATTAAATTCCGCTAATTTGATTGCCCATCTGATCATCCTACTCGACAAATTTTTTCCATGCGTTAAACGTGTTAAAGCAGCGTGATCTGTAATAACTTTAATTGGCATCGCTCTTAAATATGTTCGGAAATTGTTCAACGCCCATAATACTGCTAGACATTCTCTTTCGGTTACCGTATAATTCCTCTCCGCGTTGTTCAGTGTACGTGAAGCAAATATAACTGGTCTTTGTTCCTGATTGAGAACTGCTCCCAAACCTATTGAACTGGCATCTGTAAATAATTCAAAGGGCTTTTTAAACTCCGGCAATTTTAAAACTGGTGCCTTTGTTATCCGCCTTGACCGCATCAAAATTTGACTTCTGCGCATCCGGACCAGCCCAAATTTTTTTATTTTCCTTTAAGATTAAAAAAGGGGCTCAAAAAAGATTAGCAAAATTTTTTAATAAATTTCGCGTACCACTGGGACATCCCCAGAAACTTGGACACCCTCCTTAAATTACGGGGTGGTTTCATCTCTAGTATGGCTCAAAACCTTTGTCTCATCCGTTTTGATTCCTTTCTTACTAATAATTAATCCTAAATACCTAAATTCTTTCCACCCAAATTTACTTTTTATCTTTATTTAATTTTCAATCCTGCATCTTTAAACAACAAAAAAAACCTTCCTTAAATGCTCAACATGGTAGTGAATGATGGAACGTAATAATTACATCGTCCAAAATACACACTCACAAACTTCCCCCCCGGGTTTTTCAGGATTGGTTTCCCTTTTTTAAAAATTTGGGGGCCGCCCCTGATAACCCGGGAATAATCTACCGGAATGCGAAAGGGGTGCCATTTTTTTCCCACGAATGCGGTCTTAACAATATCACGGGGGGTTTACTGCCTTTTTGAAAGTCCCCTTCTTAGATCAAGGGGACATTATTGTCGGGTACTTTGTGATCAATTTAGTTTCCTGAAAGTCTACCCAAATCTTTTGCTTCCGTTTTTCCGGTGGTAACCCATTTTTTTTCTTACATAACAAAACCCGGGTTTTGACGCTTGCAGGGGAGGGGTTGGAAACAATTGTTTCTTCTCTTAACTTTTTTTTGAATATGAAAATCTATTATCGCTTGTTTTTGGGATCATATTTGTACGGCCTGGAAACTACGGTGGATTATCTCCCGTATAAATTTCATGGTATAAAACATGAGAAAAGACCCGGTTTGTCTGAGAATAACCCTTAAAACTACTAAAAAAAATTTTTTGAAATTTCCCGGGTTTTTTTGTTTATCCCCCAAATTTTTTGTTTAAAAATCTATTTCAACATTTTCATCTTCAACTTTTTTAAACCACCCTCTCTATTTTGGAATCGGGAATCTTCAACGATTTTCGACCCAAAAGTCAAAAACAATCTTTGATTCATTTTAAAATCAACACCAAAAGAATACTGGGTTTTTCCAAATCCGTAAACACATGAAAAAACCCAATTTTTTTCCAGAATCCCCTGATACGAATGTTGAATTCTACAATTCCTATATTTTGACTTTTCGTTTTCCTTTGCTGTGATCCCCTGAGCCCCGTTTTTTTATTTTGTTTAAAAAAAATTTTTTATATATTTCTTCCGATAAAGGGGTTTCCCTCTGCCCCCGGTGCCCCAAGGCGCTCTAAAAAATGTGTTATTTAATAAAATAGGAACATGGGGGAAATTTTACGGGTGAAAATACATATTGGAGAAAGTTTTTGGGGTATATCTACTGCCGATTTCTTTTTCTTTTTTAGCTTCAATTACTTTCAAAACATTCAATCGTCCCCTTTGCATCCTATCGCCTCGACTGAAATTCTCCTCCAACCCCATTTCTGCGGTCCCCCTATTAAAATTTTCATTTTTAATCTTCTTTTCGAAATTGGTATCCCCCTTTTGTTGAATCTCCCTCATCATTCTGAAATCTATTCCTACTCTCGAACCACTTATTCTTTGGGCCATTCTCATATTGATTGATTGATTGGGGAAAATTAACGTCGCACTGTTCAGCTACACGAGGGCTTTTTTAACGGACCACACAATTTTGAAACCCTGGTCAAGTGACGTGGACGACACCTGAGCTGGCACCCCCCCTCCTTTCCCCCACCACTCCAACGGGAGGGGACGTTTCTGCTCTCGACAGATTTAACGTGCATCCCTTTTCCCTACACGGCGGGTCTTTAAAGTGGTACTGGGCCAGGCTTTCCTTCCAAAAAAAAAGCCACCCCAAACCTTAAACCACTCGGGACTGCGGCCGGGCCCTTCTCATAAGAACCCTCTAGAATCATTTCTGCCCTTGTGGGTCTACCCCAACTTAAATTTTTCCCGTTTCTGCGATTATCATCAAAATTAGACATCCCATGCGCGTTTTTACTCTGTCTTTTACATTATCACTATTCTGCGAACCTCGTTTTAATTTGTAAGAATCCTCTCTTCCCAAATTTTGCTAAAAAATTTCTAAAAAATTGTACCGTGTTCTGCAGTTTCGGACTTCCCCATAGTCTTTGACTTGTGGTTCGAGGTCTAACAAATATGTGATCAACCCAAAATTTGCCTACGACATCCCCAGTTCTAGATTCTTTTTTGAATTTTGAGCAAATCTTAAACAAAATCTGTTGGTTTCCCGATTTCGTCACCCGCTGGGACGCGAAAAAACCCCCTTCTCTTTCTTATTTTTTTTATTGCGGGGAAAAACTTTCGCTAACTCTGCCTTTAGCTGCGCGAAATCCCTGGGGGTATCCTGCACTAACACTGATCCCGGAAAATTAGATACCAATCTTGAGCCCCTTCCCCAAATGACCTTTCAAATAAGCACATGCTAAATCACTAGGAATTTCTGGTAATTTTATTTGATTGTCTATGGCCTCCCAAATTCGTTAACATTCTCGGACCCGGAAAAGCACATTTCTTGTAAAATACCAAACCCGCCTGCATTACCTAACCCAGAGTCTTATAAATTATATCGGTTCGGGCGCCATTGCGACATGGTCGACCTTCGTTGACCATATCGTGGGGTTTCAGCGGAAGTTAGAGGTGTGGGATTCTCGAAATTATGAGACATTTTAGAATTCTTAATATGACTTTTATTAAGAATTTAACTTAAATTATTTATATATCGAAAAAAACATATTAAGTGAGAATAAACCAAAACACGTATTCGTAATTAACACAGATCGCGCAAATTGATCACTTATCTATATAATTATATTATATCCGCGTACTCTCACACACAATCCTAATAATATATTCGCATTCAGAATATAATCTTCCTACCTTGAAATCTAAGCAACTGTCCAATCCACTTCAGATATTCCTCTAGGCTGACGTACAATGGTATGTACCTTGGATAAATGGCGAGATTTTCGTGATTCTTGGGTAAGCCGTCGATTTACACTTCTATCTTTTCTGAACTGTACTTTCTCTAAATTGCCATCGCGCTTACTAAAACTTCTGTCCTTTTAAAGGTTATCTTATTTGCATCTATCCCTCGTTTCACTTCTTGGATTTGGGTTGGAAAAGATTTGCCATTAATCGCGGCCGTCAAAGAACACAGAGGTTATGTTAGAGAAAGGACGCGTGAGACGTCACAAGATGAATGGGGCATACCCATATTTGTTGTAAAAGTGAGAATCTACCATGATTGAAATGCATGGCTGTTGGTGTTGGTCTAATTAATTGATTAAAATTTATTGTGGCTGTCAAGAGTTCAAATTAAGGAGGAATATTAAAAATTAAATTTAAGATGAATAATGAAAATTAAAGTTTAAGTTGAATATTGAATATTAATATTTAAAATTAGGATTCAAGGTTAAAATTTAAATAAAACTTGGAAAATAAGGAGATTCAGAAATAAAAATTTAGGCACGTAATTTCTTAAGGGCCATTAAGACCTTCTAATAAATCACGTTTTGCTTCTTGGAGGGGTGGTGATTGCTCACGCGTCTTTTCTGTAACATAACCTCTGGGTTCTTTGACGGCCAAGATTAATGTCAAATCTTTTCCAACCCAAATCCAAGAAGTGAAATACGATTATGAAATGCAAATAATATAGCTTTTAAAAGAACCGAAATTTCAGTAAGCAGTATGGCAATTTAGGGAAAGTTACGTTTGGAAGAGATACGAGTGTGAATTGACGGCCTATCGTAAAGTTAGCAAGATATCGTGACATTGTTACAAGGTGCATACCGTTGCACGCGGGCCCAGGTGTTTCTGTACCGTGGTAGAATCTTAGTTTGGATTAAGGTAGGACTGATTATTTGATATTAAGACTTGTAATATTATCACAATTGAAAGTTGATAATATAATTATTTAGATAAAGTGGTCTAAATTACGCTATTCGGTTTAACTATCGCTGTGTGTTTGGTTTATTAGATTCTCACTTATATAAATTTATCTAAATTATTAGAGATTTATATTCTTAATAAAGTTATATTAAGAATTTTAAAATGTCTATTACTTTTGAGAATTCACACCTCTAATTCACGCTGACAATTAAAGATATGGTCACCAAAGAGCGACCATATCACATGCTAAATCACTAGGTATTTCTAGTAATTTTGTTTGATTGTCTATGGTTTCCAAAAAGTCGGTCAAATTTTCTGACCCTGAAAAACACACTTCTGGTAAAATACCAAATTCATTCGAGCTTCCTACCCCGGGGTCATATAAATTAAATTTCGCTGGGCGCCAATGTGATATTGCCCCCTTTTTGTGACCATATCTTTGATTGTCAGCGTGAGCTAGAGATGTGGGATTCTCAGAATAAACAGACATTTTAAATTCTTAATATGACTTTATTAAGAATATAACTTAAACATCTAACAATTTAGATAAATTTATATAAATGAGAATCTAGAATGAATGAACACACAAAAATAGATAAACCGAATCGCGTAACTTAGACCACTTTATCTAAATAATTATATTATCCACCTAATCTCACTTCTAATAATATTACAAGTTTCAATATCAAATAATCAGTCCTACCTTAATTCAAACTTAACTTCATTCTTTAAATGGAAACGTCTAGGCGCGTGTGCAATGGTATGCACCTTGTATGAATGGCTGGGTTTTTAGGTAACTTTGCGATAGGCTGTCAATTCACGCTTGTATCTCATCCAAACATAACATTCATCAAATTGCCATTTTGCTTCTGAAACTTCTGTTCTTTTAAAAGGTATCTTATTTGCATTTCTTACTCGCATTTCGCTTCTTGGGTTTTGTTTGGAAAAGAGTTGCCATTAATCTTGGCCATCAAAGAACCCAGATGTTATGTTAAAGAAAAGACGCGTGAGCCCGTCACAGTATGACTGTGCCTAGCATAAAAATTGCGATCACTAAAGTGAGGGTTATGAAGAGGAATTTGTTAAAAATCTGTATGAGACTATCATTGCAGAAAAAATAAGATTGGAGGAATTAGAAGGGGAGCACGCAATGAAAGTGAAAGAATTTCAACTGAAATTTGATTCAGAAAAGTTAAAATAGTCCAATTAAAATAAAGCGCCAATGCCAATATGAAAAATCATTGCTTATATATAGATAATTGGGCAAACCTTGAACCGGCTATGCAAATAGCAGAAACTTTTGACAATGTTAAGCAGGTCAGAAAGGTTAATTCGAGACCACGGAGGGAGTTTGCAGGAACGATAAAAGTTTGGCAACCTCCGGGATCAAAGAGAAAGAAAATAGATTCGGGAAAACACTTCCCCTAAATCAGTATCTTCTTATCCGGAGAGCACTAGAGAGAGAATTTTCTTAAGGAGCGTGGTACAGAAATGTTATCATTGCACTATGCCCGGACATATAAAAGACGTTTGCCCGAAATTAATAAAAAACGAAACGACGGAATCTCTCAATAATATTGAAGGAAATGAAAAAATCCGGATTTTCTTAATTCATATATAACAAAGGGCTCCGTGAATGGTCAAGAAATAGATATTCTTCGGGATCTGGGAGAGACAATAGATTTAGTATGCGAGAAATACCTAAATTCTTCTTCTCTTTCCGATGAAAATGATTGTGTAAAACAACCGTTAAGCCCAGAATTGGTTTGTTTTACCCTTTTGCGGTCAGGGAAAATTTTCCCAAAATTTTTTGGGTTTCCCAATACAAACTAAAGCAGCGGGTTTGTGGAAATAGTTTAAAACCAACGGGGGGTGGGTTTTTTGCTCGGAAAAAAAACGGCCGAGCTAATAAAAAAAAAAATTTAGGCAATTTTCCCTTTCCCCTTTTTGAGCTAATCTATGCTGTCAGACAAGGTCTAAAAAAATTTAAGGGGGGCTGAAAGGAAAAAAAGGTAAAAAAGATGTGGGGTGATAGGAAGGGGGAAGAAGAGATTATAAGTGTTTCTTCGGATTCAGAGGGTCAAATTTTAATACCTGCACTACAGAAATATGTTCTGGAATTAGCGCTGCAAAAGGTTACTCGAAAAGATTTTTAATTTTAAAAAAAACACTAAGAGGTTAAACCCTTTTATACGAAGAAGCGGTCAGTCGGGTCCGGGCTACAAATGGTTTATTCTCTAAAAAATTGGTTTTTTGGTCAAAATCACGGAATAAATTTAAAGGTAACGTGGTTAAATTAATAGTAGTCCCGGGAAAGGGGTTTACGGGGCCCAAATTTCGTTTTTGTTAGGGAAGGAAACAAAACCGCTGAATTAATAAAAAAGAAGTCAGGCTATGATTTTTTCACAAATAACGTTAGGGGAACAAATTCTCAAACTGGGATGAAATAAAACTAAGGATACGAAAGGGGAAAGAGTCCATAAATAAATTGTAAGAACCCAAAAAAAAAAGGGGAAAAAATTCGTAAGTTATGATAACGAAATATTAAAGATGAAATTTTTTTTTCCCACCGATAAACCAGAAAATTAAAAAAGGGGTCAAATCTTGGAGGATCCCGACTTTTTAAGCAACTCCATAGGTTGTTTTTTAAAATGGTTTAGGGGGTTAGCGGAATAAGAAAAAAAACCAAACATGACTCCCCAAGTATACCCAGTTGCACAGGTTACTTGATAAAATTTCTAAGTGTTTTTCAAACACACAACGAAAGTCAACTTTAAATTTTGGGAGAGGTATTAAAAAGGTTCATCGGTCACGTGAAGGTCACAAAAATCGGGGTAGTCTCCCAAAAGAACCGGGGGGGGGTTTTTGGTAATTGTTGTTAATAATGTTATATTGCTAAGGAATTAGTAATTGTTTTTTAGTAATGTTTTTTGCTAATGGTTAATAAAAAATCTTGGTAATAAAGTTCTATTGCTGAGGATTAGTAATTGTTATAATTTTTTATTTGCTAATGGATAATAATTTTTGCTTATAATTTTTTGTTTGTTGGTTTGGTTTTAAAAATTTTTGGGAATTATGTTTAATTTTACTGTATATCATATCGAATAAAAATGCATGTCAAAAAGGGAAAACCATGAAAAATAAGAATATTAATGTGCTTAATTTTGTGTATCGGGTGTTTTAAAAAATAAAATGATTATTTAGATTACGCAAAGGGCATAAAACAATATTTTATGTGTGGGTTGTACATTAGCATATGATGTCAACATGTTGTTAGTAAAATTTTTTAATAGGATTGGATATAAGTGTTTATTTTTTTATTTAACCCTTTATCTACCGACGGTCTATAAGTATCATTTTTTAAAATTTACATAGAATCCATTTTACAAATATCTTGACGGTACTTAGATGAAATATTCTTTTAAATCCACTTTTCCCAAGATTTTGGCAGCATGATTTCTATGTGGATTTTAGGGGAGAAGGCGAATAGTTTTATAGCGAAATTGGTATTCAGCTGTCGGCGTTTTCCGAGGAATGCGGAGATTGTCATTTTCGTTCCAAAATAATGCAGTCAAAAGGCAAGTGTTTTATTTTTTTGTATGTTAATAAAGATCATAGAAAACGATTTGACTATTTATTTTAAGTGAATAGTGTGTAAAATTTAAATTTTTAAAGTTGAATATCTTTATTTAAATTTAAATTAGCTCTAACTAATTAAATTTCCCAAAGTTTGTATTTTTTTTATGTATATCCTTAATTTTCAATGCAGTGGTTAAAAAATATTGCATGAAAAAAAAGCAGTAAATCAAAAGCGGTAATAAGGGGTTAAAGATATAGTATGTTTTCTTATATTGCTATTAATCATTTTCATAATTTAAATTTCTGTAAGTTCCCTAGCAAAATCACTCATTCACTAGTGATTAGCGTTTCCAAAACAAGCATTCTTTTTTTTTCAATAGTTTAAATTGCAACTCACAAATATTGTAGTACGTGATGAAGTGATGTGTGGTAATCTGTCAGTCGTCACCACCATTCACGTAAACTTTTCTCAACGAAAATTTCTGCAAGAGAGGGCGCAGCTGTAATGTTTTCGTCGCCCAGTTGTGATCGGTATCTTTGAGGAAATAATCACCACACGTGCAAAGACACCTGTGAAACTTTGAATTATTGCGTAGTACCATCTTGGATCTCTAGTTGAACTTTGACATCACGAGGGACCCTTTTCCCGTCACTAGCGGGATGTAACAAGATGCTAAAAAGCGCCGGTCCTCTGATCTCCGAACAGAGGGAGGTAGAACCAGACAGAGATGCTTTGAACCTTCAAGTGAACGGTCACCGAAAGAGAACCCTCCTCTCACAAACCACTGTTTTGAACTCTAATAATTTTTTTATAAGTTTAATAACTTCAATGTATAATCTGTAAATAATAGCTGTAGCGTAGATAAACTAAATATTTAAATAATTCATTATCACGTTACTGTTACTTATCTCAAACGTCACACCATGAAACAAAAAGGAACTAATTGAGGATATATTTGTTTCCTGAGATCATGAAATAACGAAGGAAGGAAGAGGTTAAAACTATTTTCAGCTCAATGAAACATCGGTTTGAAGCTGTAAGAAAGAATAAAGGCAACCAGACTAATCTCTGATAACTCATCGCTATCATCAGTATCTAATGTATATCGACAGTTATTGCAGCATAACGTTTTTTGCGTTGCAAATATTTGCATTTTCTTTTTGTATTAAATTTAGTAATAAATTTTCTTTAAAATCATGTAAATACTTTGCATTTTGTACAACGTAAAATTTCCTATAAGCATACAAACATAAAAAAAAAACAATTTTAAAAAGTGTCCACAATTTTGACCATCAATGTATATATATATACACATACTCATGGACAAAAAATTAGCGCTCCAAGAAGCAGTAGTCAAAATGAAACGAAATCTTACATAAATAATGATTACTTTGATATAAGTAAATGATTAGAAAATCAAAGAAAAAGGATCATTTATTTCAGAGAAAAAGGCAAAAGAACGGAGGATTTAATACCCTGTTGAACCCCCTCTATAGCGGGAGTGCACGATGCGATACGATCGGGCATTGATGCATACAAGTTCTGTAGATGTCTTGAGACATTTCGTTCCATATTTGCTGTAACCTTGCCTCTAGTTTGTTCAAACTCGTGGGATGTCCGACTCACCGTCCCAAATGGTCCCAGATATGATCGATTGGAGACAAATCTGGGGATCTCGCAGGCCAAAGAAGGATTGTAACAGTGCGGAGATAGTCTTGTGACACCTCTTCTGTGTGAAACCGAGCATTGTCTTGTTTAAAAATGGCTAATGGAAGCTGTTGCATGAGTGGCAACACATGTGGTTGCAGGATGTCATGGGCATACCACTGGGCTGTCATGGTGCCATGGAACAATACTAGGGGTGACCGTGTGTTGTAGGCAATGGCACCCCATACCATCACACCAGCTGTGTTAGTGGTATGTCGCTGTAAATAAAAGGCAGGATTGAGGTGTTCAATACGGGGTCTCCAAATACAAACACGATTGTCATCACTGCTGAGATTGAATCTGGATTCCAGACGACTGGGTTCCATTCCGCTGCAGTCCAGTTTCCTCGTAAGCGGCACCAGTCGAAACGATGGCGTCGGTAGGTGGGCATCAAAGGCAGCCCACGTGGTGGGCGCCGTGATCCCAAATGTCCTTCACCCGGGCGCCTTCGTATGGTTCGAAGACACGGGGCCCCCTGTGAAGGAGCTACCGGCCCCGGATGGCGGCCGATAACAGTTGTCTTTCCCTGCATTTCTTTGATATGGCGGTCTTCTCCCGTACTGATTTGTGAAGGCGTCCTGAGCCTGGTTTTCGTGTAAATGACATCTCTCGGTCCACGGGCCCCCAACACCTCCTAAAACCACAATCAGAGGGGCCCTTTCGACGAGCTACCCCCCGCTGACCCCCCAGCTTCCATTATGCCGATGATTCTCCCCTCTCAAACTGCGACAGCTGCTTATTTTATCTTTGAAAACGGCGTAATGGCATGTCTATCTCAGCTCTTGCTTTGAAAACGATTCAGCTTACTCAAGCAAGCTTTGGTTACCAGTTTTATACCCGGGGAACGACGTTAAAGGGACCCTACCGGCTATACGTAATGCGGAATCACGCTGCATTTCTAATCATTTGCATATCTTCCCGACATGTACCTTCATGCCAAGTTTCGTTATGATCCCGCAATTATTTCTTGGTGCGCTAATTTTTTTGTCCATGAGTGTATATATATATATAAAATAATGAATGTGAGCCTTAGCATATACGGAAAGTGATTCTAAGCTACTGAAGAAACAGTATCATGTACATCCAATTATACTTGGCGGGGATATCAATATTGATTTTGTTGATGATGAAGGGGATTGTGAATAATACAACTTTTAAAATCAGAGCTTTATTTGGATTTTGTTTTGGGGGAGAGCTCTAGGGAAGATTAGGTATGGTACAAACATTGATGTGACGTTTTCATGATTCGTAAATCATGTATTAACCGACGTTCACGTATCATAATTAAATGGCCACAAGCCTCTTGTCACAGTGATTAATAATGGCGAGATTATTAAAATGTAATTAATACTCTAATTGATATTAATAGTGAAGTAAATCAACCTTCTTAACAATTTCCTCATATACTATGAGTAACATATATTTATGTAACATAATTGATGTATATTAAATATATATATATATTATTTTTCCGAATCAATATGAAAAATGTAATACAAGAAATAATATTACTTTCAGATATTCTCTTATAATACTTTCAGTATTATATGAGATGCATTTATTTTCCCTGTTTGCCAACTATATAATCAAAGACAACCGTGCTTAAGAAGTAAACTCCAGTCGTTCGTCGGAGCTGATATACACAGTTTTTTAAAAAAATCTTTGGTATCAAAGTACCCATAGATATTAATACAAAACTCTGCTATATTTTGTATTTATTTCTTTGAAATGAGCGATTGCCTCTACAATTTAATATAATATTATTCGTTCTATCCAAAAATTTCAGTTGCGCTTGAGAGAGAATCCATTATTATCTAAGTCGTGGGCTTTTCGCCAGATCAGTAACCAAAAGTTTAGGTACAACGCATTTTTTGAAGCTCGCCATTGAAAATGGCAGTAAGAATAAATTTAATTGTTTATATGAATGATATAATCATGTACTTTAAAACTTATATAGAAAAAAAATGATACTCATAATTTTTATTTAAAAGAAAGGGATATTTAAGTAGAAATTAGAAAAAATGTGCAAAAACCACACTTAAATAGCTTGGAGTCTATGTTATGTGTATGATTGTATATCTTCAAAATTTGTTGGTAATTTCGTTGAAAATATTCACGAGAGTCTAGAAATGTCTTACAGAAATTATTTAATTGATTCATTTAGGTGGCAGGCATTGAAACGAATGGAAAAGGATTTGTCACTAGCTGATGCTGCTAGAGCGTCTCAAACTGGCTCCCAGTATGATCCAACGACTGTAAGACCCATTGGAATTTAAAGGCTATATCTAGAAGGTACATGTTCCTGGTCAATCAAGAGTTACAATACATGAGCTGTGGAAGACAGTTTTCTAGATCTTTCAGGCTGAATGAAAAGAAATACTGTGATGCATCAACTCGTTGCAAATCATTTTGTTGTATCAGGAACAAGAATCTTCTCTACGCCTTCACAATGCAAGTTTCTATACAAAACGACCAGTTATGTGTGCTTTCCTAAGCCATCAACAGAGATGTGCCCCTTTATATTGAACAAAGGAATACGTTTTCTGGGCCAGGCAGCAGTGAACTTCTCTAATTCTTCACTGAAAATCGATTCAGGGTGTCAGCTGATCTGGAGGGAACAACGCACCAGATACAACCAATCCAACAATGTTAAAAGACACAATTACAGAAATGGTGGAATTATGGTTTGGGTAGAGATCTCTCTCAGTGGCCACACTGACCAGCATGTGGTTTAAGGAGGAATTCTGACTGGAGTAAGATGCTTGATCGATACATCCACTCATGCACCACTGCTACTGGTAATGAATTCATCGTGATGGATGATGATGTGCGAAATCATCGAATTGTGCTTGTTGAGGATTATCTTAAGGACCATAGTTTGGAATGAATGGAATAGCCAGCTCAATTTCTAGACCTGAATTCGATAAAGCATATTTGGGGCTACCTTGGTAGACACGTTGATGTTTAAAGTTCGATTCTAAAGTTCTTATATGAGCTGGAACAAAGGTTACTCTATGTTTGATCCTCTCTTCACATTCCGGTACCCGATAGCTTAATTTGTAGCATGGAAATGCCGTTGCCACCACCACATTACTGTTAGGATTGAACATGTTGCTTATAATAACCTCTTTTTTGTAATGTTACCAAAATATCTTTCTCATAAATCTGTGATATTTTATTTCTTCTAATAATGAATTTTTCTTTCAACAGTGCTATTTTTGTTGTAAAGAATGGGTTTCCAAACTATGACCATTTGAGGGCCACTTTTCAAAAAAAGAAAAAAAAAAATTGCTGAGCCACACATACAATATATTTTTAGCAAACTGAAATAAAAACTAACTCTATTAGCTTTATTAAAATAAATTAATTTCTTTTTACTATAATTTTTTTAAATTTGAAAAATATATGTATAGGTACATATTTATTTTAAATCTAAAAGTTCGTTTCATTTAGCTTGGATTTCATAAAGATGAAAAAAATTCAAATGAATGAGATGGATGAATTTGCTTTTGTTGAACAAGCCAATCGATATTTTATTCAATAGACGGGTTTTCAATACTTTAAAGTATTTTCAAGATGTTTTTTTGTGATCTTTTTTCCTATTTTTTTTTTTTGACGCTTCATTCTTGAAAAAAATTGTTCCCAAAAACAGGTAAAAAAAGTTGAAGACATTAAAAAACTGTTGTAAAATTGTATATTTTGCAGGGTAGGTAATCTTTATAAAAATCCAGTAAAGAAACATTCTTAAATTTTTCTTTCAGTTGAATGTCACTTTGTAGTTCAATGCATTCCATTTGAAGATTTAAAAGTAATTTATTTTTTTTAGAAAAATAGAGTGAAAAATGTTGAAAAATCTTCTTTTTTGAAAATCTTTAAATCTACCTTCAAACCTTGAATTAAATCAAAAATTAATGTAGCATATTTTGTATACTTTGTGCAACTCACAGGTTTTTGTGCAGCCAAAGTACTGAAATGTGTCAAATCTCTTACTTTTATTTGATTGTGCCAAAATTTCAACTTTCTTTAAAACACTGTTATTATTTGGAACATATAAATAAATTGATTTTTTTCATTGAAGTCTCAAATTTAAATCCATCAAATGTTCTATTAAATCTACAAAAGTAAACCCGCCCAATTTCGTCTTCAAATTCAGTCACAGATTCCCCTTTTGTTTTGTAAATATTTTTACTTCAGTTCTCAAATCGTAAAATCTTTTGAGCCTTTTCCCCTTACTGAGCCATCTTACCTCTGTATAATAATTAACATCTGTAAATTCAGTGCCCATTACCTTAAGAATCTCTTGAAATTTTCTATGATTACTTCCTTTTGCTCTTGTAAAGTGGATGATTTTTATAATAACGCTTATATAATACACGTTCCATTTTTAAAATTTTTCCACAAAAATTGTCCTGAAGTACAATACAATGATATGACATCAATATCGTATTGCCAGCAGCGACGGCTTCATTATTAACCTTTTTAACGAGTTCCCCATTTTTACCAACTATGTCAGGGCCACCATCATTGTGATAGCTGATAAATTTTTCATAAATAAAGAAAACCTTTTCATCGTCGTTTTTAATGCATCGAACAAATCTACAGACTTGGTTGTATCTTTTAACGATACTAAAGTAACCCTTTCTTTTGTGATATAATGTTCATCGCGAATCCTCTTATAAAAATCGTCAATTGTGCCACGTAAAATGTGTACATTTAAATATTTTCATAATTTGCGTGTGGGCCGCATTTTCAATGCTTTTGGGCCACACTTTAGACAAGCATGTTGTAAAGTATGTCCGTGTTAAACTTATGCAAATCTAAGTGTCACATTCAATAAGAAACTGTTCAATGCACATTTTCTCCAAATTTCTTGTTTCTATGTTCCTGCATTTTCAAATTAGAGACATTAAACATGTCGTACCTTAACTTTTGGAGGGCAGTGTACTTGATGTACTTAGAAACTATCTAATGTCTTAAATAGTAATAATTTCTAAAAAGGATTATCACCAGCCACCGTTGTAGCGGATATGTGAACTTAACTTTTATTCCGAAGACTTTATAGATGTAGCAAAATTTCTAGCATCTCAAATTATTGTGCTGCAATCACACATTTTCCTTTGTGTGTTGAATTATTCTGTTTACTTGAAATTGGGGCCTACAGTTATTTTACCTCTCTAACTGAGATTTTTGTAAATTGATCAAGTTAAAAAAAACCCCACTGTTTTTTGATTTTTAGTATGTTCTGTTTGGCTTTTCTCTGAAACTTGTAGAAATTAAGTCCAGATTTTATACGGTAACTATCAATATTTCATTTTTCAATTTTGGGCTTAAGAATGAGGGGCTAGGAGTCCCTCAGTAATGTTTGAAAGTCTGTATAATTCAATTATCTATACATATAAATAAAAATGAAGTTTCTGTTTGTAATTTGAAATTAACAGCTTTTTACTAAATGCATTTAAAAGTATATAAGGTACTTATATGAAAAAATCAATTTTTAAATTTTTTGTCTGTCTGTCTATCTGTTTGTTCCGGCTAATCTCTGAAACGGCTGGACCAATTTTGACGAAACTTTCACTGGCAGATAGATAATATTATAAGGATTAACTTAGGCTACTTTTATTAAGAAAAAAAAATTAGGGTTCCGCGAAAATAAAATTAAAACCAATGAAATGGTGAACAATATCCGTTTCAAACAGGGATCATTTATTTCAATCGACAGTGTCAGAGGTCATGCATCCCTCTCACCCCTTGCTTGCGACGGCTACGTTTCATCCAACCCAGTCCTCACCCCATCGACAGTGTCAAAGGTCACGCGTCCCTCTCCCCTACCCCTGCTTGCAGATTTGTTTCACCCTACTGTTTTTTTAGACCTGTTTTGAACTGACTATTGTATTGACTAATTTAATATTGTATATAGAGAGATTGTTCATTAAATTTATAATATTGTATATAGAGAGATCGTTCATTAAATTGAATATTGTATATAGAGAGATTGTTCAATAAATTCAATTTTGTATATAGAGATTTAATATTAACGTATCACACATTACGGGAGTTATAAATTTTTAAAAAAAATCTTTTTTATCAGCTGTTATATCTACAGACTTAAAATTAAGTAAACATGGTTTTTTATTTAGCAGAGATATGCAAAAAGCTTCTTTTTGTTTAATTTACAATTCCTGTAAAATTAACTCATTAAAAACTCCTTTATACTTCAGTCTGTATTGTTTAATTTTTCAATTCACCCGTGCGAAGAACGGGTATACCAGCTAGTATATAATAATAATATAATAATTCACGTTAATTTCATCTTTCAAGTTTTTAATTCGTTTTGGTCCCGACCCTTCGGACTTCGCGTAAACAAATATCTGTTAATTAGCCGCATAACGCGATATAAATAACTTTATCTCTTTGAAATTAAAACTTCGGTGTATTTAAATTAAAAATGACATAACGAACATTGTTCGATTATCTGGACAAATCAAAAGAGACTTCTTCGGAGGTTATGTGAGTTTTTGAACCGGTCTGCTCTTTATATAACAAGCTGAGATTCTAAGGAAAATTGGTCCATCGCTGCTTTCTTTGTAATGCGGTTATTCTAAGTGTTGTCCAGTTTTTTTTTGTATGTGTGTGTCCTTGTAAATAAATGTTGAATGCTACTTAAGAAGATGTTTCCTTATACAAAACGCCTCCTCTACTCCAACAACCACAACCTGCTAATGGAAATAATAAATAAGTATATAAAACCTACCATCACGTGAACTACGACACATATATATTCTGTGATAACAGAGCATATATACTTTCTTTTTTTAACACTTTGCATAAATGGTCGTAAATCATAAGTAGATTTAATACAGATTTCATTTAAAGGAATAAGTATTCGATGGAAGTATATTGTGTGTGCTAGATTTTGGATTAAATCTTGTATATTGTTCGTTTAATTAAGCAGATGATAACATTTCAAAAATTTTAAAGCAAGGGGGGGGCGACTTTTCCAGGGTACGGGCTACTTCTGATATGTTTAAGGTGTTGCGGTCCACATAGTGGCGTAGGTGTGGCTATTTGGTATAAAAATTGCATGTTTTCTTTTATTAACATATTTGCTTTCAACATTGCACCTTTTTTAAAGAAAAAAATATGACAGATTACTGTTTTGACAATAAAAACACACAAGTAGCACTATAATTGTCAAGTTCAATGCTATGAGCGACTTCTTGACCGTCGACGTATTCAATGCAGCTAGTAGAGAACATACGTGAACCGATGAATTTGAAACCGACCTATGGACTTGCATTTGTTCACTGCCAATATCCGCGCCATCGCAGGAACATAGCCCCGTGAAACCACGCGATGTAAGATGATACATAAATAGCCAATCCCGTGTTATCGCGGAAAGAACTGATCATAAGCATTCATTCTCCCCTTCAGTAGGCGTGTGGAAAAAAATTCATTTCTACGGCTGACATCGTAGTAATCGCTTTTTTTCTCCTACAGAGGAAGTGAAAGTGTTAAGTGTCATCGTTCACTTTAAATGATGGTACAAGTATCATCTACACATTTATTGAATAATTTGCTTAAGTAAATATAGTCGCATCGTTTATGAAGAGCTGATTCTCCAGTCTAGCTGGAGTAGGTGTTCCATAACTATATTTCTTTTAGTATGCGTGTCTTAGGTCTTAGTAAAGGTGGTCACATCAAAATGCCTTGGTGGTCCACCGGTCGATCACGATCGACTTAATGTTTATCTCTGTTTTAAAGTATATTTCCCCCTATGTTTTAAATATTTGTACATAAAGTTGATTGTGAAGTATATTCTTAAATTTTTTAATTATTTTAACTTTAAATGTCTATCAATATATATGAGATATACACTCATGGACAAAAAAATTAGAGTACCAAGAAGGAGTCGTCAAAATGAAACGAAATTTTACATAAGTAATGATTACTTTGATATAAGTAAATAATTAAATAATCAAAGAAAAAGGATCATTTATTTCAGAGAAAAAGGCAAAAGAACGGAGGACTTAATACCCTATTGAACCCCATCTAGCGCGAATGCACGATGCGATACGATTGGGCATTGAGGCATACAAGTTCTGTATGATGTCTTGAGACATTTCGTTCAATATTTGCTGCAACATTGCCTCTAGTTTGTTCAAACTCGTGGGATGCCCAACTCGCCATCCCAAATGATATCAGATAGGCTCGATTGGAGACAAATCTGGGGATCTGCAGGCCAAGGAAGGATAGTAACAGTATGGAAACAGTCTTGTGACACCTCTTCCGTGTGAGACCGAGCATTGTCTTGTTGAAAAATGGCTCCTGGGAGCCATTGCATGAGTGGCAACACAAGTGGTTTCAGAATGTCATGGACATGCCACTGGGCTATCACGATGCCACGGGTCAATACTAGGGGTGACCGTGTATTGTAGGCAATGGAACCCCATACCATCACACCAGCTGTGGGAGCGGTGTGTCGCTGTAAAGCAAAGGCAGGATTGAGGCGTTCACCACGGAGTCTCCACACACGAACACGATTGCCATCATTGCTGAGATTGAATCTGGATTCGTCGCTAAAGTCAACCTGGTTCCATTCTGCTGCAGTCCAGTTTCCTCGTGCGTGGCACCACTCCAAACGGAGGCATCGATGGGTGGGTGTCAAGGGCAGCACACGTAATGGGCATCCCCAATGTCCTTCAGCAAGGCGCCTTCGTATGGTTCAAGAAGACACAGGAGCCCCTAGTGAAGGTGCTACCTGTGCCTGGATGGTGGCCGATGAAGCACTTGGCTGTACGCGTGCATTTCTAACGATATGGCGGTCTTCTCGACAACTGGTCTGTCGAGGGCGTCCTGAGCTTGGTTTTTGTGTAAATGACATCTCTCGGATTCACTGGTCCCAACACCTCTTCACAACACAATCAGAACGGCCTAATTTACGAGATACTCGCTTAGCTTACCACCCAGCTTCCATCATGCTGATGATTCTCCCCCTCTCAAACTGTGACAGCTGCTCATATTGTCTTCGAAAACGGCGTAATGGCATGTTTACCTTAGCTCTTGCTTTGCAAACGATTCAGCACACTCAAGAAGCTTTGGTTACCTGTTTTATACTCCAATGAGAACGACGTTAAACGCCCTTTATTGGCTGTACGCAATGCACATCACGCTGCATTTCTAATCATTTGCATATCTCCCCGACATGTACCTTAATGTCAAGTTTCGTTATGATCCCGCAATTATTTCTTGGTGCACTAATTTTTTTGTCCATGTGTATTTTGAAATCAGACTCAAAAATAGAAAACAATCAAAACATCACAACACAAAGAAAATCAATAAACGACTTTTTACTACAAAATGAAATAGCGTTTTTATTGCACCCAAACATCTCATGATGTTCAAAACATCATACGTAACAGAAGCAATGTTAATTCTTATCTTTTTATTGTCCTTCAGAAGCGATACAATAGTAATACATCAATAGTTTTTCATGTCAGATAGTAGTTCTTGATGTTCTGACTTAAATACTTTCAAAATAAATCGGATAAGAGTAGAAGTAATTTACAGCTGAGTGAAATTTATAAAAAGTAAACATTTTTAATACTATAGTTTTTTTTGCTTTAAACATTATTACAAAATACAAATGCACAGTATTTAATAATAATAAAAAATCTATCGTTTAAATATTCTATGACAGGCCTCTTGAACGATATTTGAAACCGATGGAATCTATCTTGTATGGGATGCGTTTTATAACACATCAATTAAAAATCATTGTTAATAACTTATTTTAGCTTGTTCATATTCAACTCAACTTTTTAATTTCAGTAATATATTTTCAGAAGTGATAAAAATCAATGGGATGCAAATTCTTTAACTATTAATATAAAATTTGAAATTCGGTATTTGGTACGACGAATATACGATCAATGATTTAATAGGATTACATAAGCTGGTTAAGATGGATTACATTTTCAGTTTTCTAAAATAAATTTTTTAAAGTTCCAAAATATTGTGAATTACTTTAAAATAATTGAAGTCTTAGTGAAATTACCTTAATTCTTCCTAATTGCACTGAAATATAACTCTTTATAATTTTCTCAAGTTATTATATCAACATTTGATAAGCTTGAACACAGTCAGATGATTAAATGATCGTTTGACCTATTAGAATTCTCAGTCCACTACAAAACTACATTTCTATTTACATTTTGAGAAATTAATTTTATATGCCTTACTTAGGAAGATTATATAGCTTTAGGAAGCTAGAGCCGAAAGGTTCTTAAATTGGACATTCTGTAACCTAAGGATTTAAGGAACAAGTAAGTAAAATATCTCTGAAAGCTTTTTTATTTTTCTAAAATAAAAATGAAGTTATAATACATACAAATAAAAAATGCATCCCAAAACAGGGATTTTTTTTAAAAAAGGTTGTATCATACAAGACTAGAAACTCAATCGCCGGTAAGGATACGAAAACAGGTTTTAATTTATGCCATTAAGTAGTTTGAACGATAATCCTAATTTTTGTGCAGTCTCTCTTATGGGCTGAAATAATGGAATTCAAATGTAAAATATTCAGAGCATATGTGCAGGTTTTATTGTACGAAAAAAATATTCTTTCTTTGACTGTCCGAGTATGTGTTTTTAATTTGGACTGTCCGGGAAAGACTTCAGTTCAAACTTTTCTTTTTCAGTTAAACAATACAGATAATGAAAGACTTATTCCTAATAGTTTCAAAATGTTATTGTCTGAGTTTTGTCAAAATTTATTTAACAACATTTAATGACATATTTAACAAAACTTCTAAAAACTCAAGTACTGAATACATGTTATAATACATACACTTTCATAAAATTAAATTTTATAACAAGGAAAAAGAAAAAAAAAAAGTAGAATATATATTACTTATTAAGTTCTATAATTAATTGCAGAAATTTTGAATCAAACAGGGAAAATAACATCAATTTACCCCCCCCCCCCCAAAAAAAAAAATCAGGAAGAAGGAACACATTACATCGATAATAATTACTATTTCATAACCATTTTATTTTTTCAAGTTTATAGGTGAAATTTCAAAAGATCAAAAATTGCATCACATTATTTGTAATTCGGCCCTTGAATTAATATACTATGTTGTATAATACAAATTTATGTACAGTAGTATAAGGGCGGAGATGGAATTTTATTTTGTATTTAAGCTTTACAAGCTACATACACTAATAATTTTTGTGAATTTTTTTATACATTCTAACATTAAATAGTATTTTATTATTTAACGGGATTGTTAATATTTGAGATGGACGAATTAATGAATGCTTTTTTAGAAACAGTTCAGGTTTACATGAAGATTTTTTTTGATGTAACAACAATAAATTACTCTTTAACAAAGACAAAATACAGAGGAATATGTGTAAGTTGAAAAAAAGAAACTAATCAAATATTTCATGATGCGAGTTCTTAAATAAAAAATAAAATAGAAGACGTTCGTGTACATTTTTTGTTTTTATATAACATAAGCTATAAAAATCTCCGTAGTGTCAGTGTATAAATAAGCATTAGTATTAGGTCCAATATAAAATTTGATTAGCATTTTACAATTTTTAGACCAATTTTAAGCCTCAAGATTTACTTATGGAACATCGCGTGTGCCATTAGAATTCCTTCGCTAACTATCAAATGAATATTTAAAAATACATCGTTTTTCAGAAAACTATATTAATTTTAAATTTAAAAATATTGAAAAAAAGAGCCTCTTAGAGGTTTTATTTCTATATAGCAACTCAGTAAATTTCGGCTATTTTTATTAATGTTTTACAAGGTTGAACAATATTCAATATATTCAATTCGATAAAAAGATATTCTATTTATAACTAGCTTACAGCTTAGATTTACTCAGCTGACAAAGATCCTTTCTGTGCACAAACTTATCAATTAATTTATACAATTTAACAACCACATATATTAAAAAAACATTCACCTCTATCAAGCAACATTATAACATCATATAAAAAGAATAATTTAGTAGGTTGCATCATATATAATTATTTTAAGCGCAATTTTAAAGGACTGATAACATCATGGTACAGTCAAAAAAGTTTTCCATTACTAAACAATTATTACATAATGAAGAATAATAAATTCAATTCGAAAAATTCCATCTACTTAACATACAGCAACAATAAGCCACTACTATAGACTGGACAAACAACAAGATTTTTCAAATGAATCGGCTTTCGAATCCACAATAGTAGTACATCTATATCTTTTAAAATAGTAATCTATGTAAGTGAAAATGAGATGCCATATATATTTAATATCTTAGCCACAGTGATTGTTATTTTCTTTTGTACAATTACTGCAGTACATATTAAGAAGCTTTCAATAGGTTTGCATATTCCTTCTTTTCGTATACAATATTTTCTTCCAAATGCATGAATTACAAAGAGATGATCGTTACATTTACGCTGAGCATGAAAAACGTAAATGTCCATTCAAGGAACATAAATCAAAGGCTCGGTCGCCAGCAGTCAAGCAGATCAGTTGGAAACACAAAAATATCTCTAAAATAAACTAAGATGAAGAATTTTAACATTTAAGTCACAAAGAAGCAGTTAGTATTCATCTAAAGTCTCTTTTTCTTCCTGCAAGAAGAAATATTTTCCAGAAAACTAGAACGCGATGTAGTTGTACGAAGATTTTTCTTGTCTTGTTCACCAATAATATCCAACTTTTTGGCTGAATTGCTGCCGAAAACATTTTCTACAAGACACATAAAGACAATCTCTATGTTACGGGAATGCGTCATTTTGTTGCTTTCCGATTGTTTTCACACCAACTCTGTTTATACAATGTGTTCAGTACCAGCAATCAATACATAGCATACAATTTTCATGGATAACAGTCAAGGTACAACGTTTTTCAGAATACTATATGAATATTCCGAAAACGCAAAGTATAATAATCTCACATATTTTGTATATTTTTTCAGAATTAAACATCTAGAATTATATCCATTAGAGTTTATTGAGATTCAACTAACATTAGCATACTAAATACGGTTCTACTTGGAACTACAAAAATAAAATGATATGTAGAACTGAAAATATTAGACACCAGAATCGGTATTCGTAGTTAATAATTAATTGTGAGAACTTTAGTACTTGAGCTGCAATTGTGTGTGACGGACATATTCGTTATTCTACCGAATTGTTGACTCAATGAAAAAATTCAAAATTATAATGGCCAATTCTTTTTCACGTGGAATGAAGCAAGTTCTATATTTTCAGTTGTATAGTGAGATTTCATTTCTTTCACTGGTCAATCATTCTTTCGAAAATCCTCTCATTTCATTACAATTATAGAATCGAGCAGCTTGCAGAGCAGCAATTACTCGACCGATCTTTGGATTTCTGCCTCTGATCTGAAACAAAAATACAGTTATTAAAAACACCTGTTACAAACTACAAGTAGAGAAATGTTATGAAAGAAAACATGAAAAGACTTAGTATTACTAAAAATTTAGTGAATTTTATCATTAATCTGGCAGGAATTTTTGTGGCCAGAATACCAAACATCGTATTCAGCTGTAGCTTCACCTGATTCATTTTTCGCACTTATACATATAGGACAGTACTTGCTCATAATTTCATAGTCAATAACGTATCCTGTTAAAGTGTCGACTACACAGCCAACACCGATTTGGGATGTGTGTCCTCGGGTCAACCATGTCCCATCAAATGAAACAGCAATATCAGTAACAGTATTTAACCCATTTTGATCCAATTTGCTGTATGCATTTTGAACGCTGTTATGTACATAGTTCAACACAGTTTGGGAAGCAAGAGAGTACACTGAGTTAATGTAGCATTTAATTTCATTAAAGGTTTTACTCGACATCAAAGGCATATTGAGAAACATGCAAAATTTTTCAACCGATGCATAGCCCCCACTGATTGCAAGAAATGCTTGAACAGCACGAATATTCACATCGAAAGGTGTAGATGTATTTGATTTTTTTTCAAGTCTTGAAGATGTAAAGCATTCCATTTTTTGCTCAGAACATGTTTTGCATACCAGTTTTAATTGATGAGAAAATCCATATTTATGTCCAAATTCAAGTTTTAAAGTTGACTGGTTGCTGTTACCACAAAAAGTATACTTGAAAATATCACACAAGGCATTTTTGTCAACAATTATATAACTTGGTCCATCATAAGTATCAGCAACATTTTCTTGTTCTAGTACACTTTTTTCTTGCATAGAAACTCTTTCATTTTTAAAAGTGCTATTAGCACTTGAATGTTGAGCAACATTTGAATTGTGCTCTGAAATTTCCATATTGTTTTCAGTTTTTGTTTCAGTGCACCATCGATGTTCAATACTTAATTTACTTGATTTGTTTTTCCTCTTTGTACGAGACATGTTTAACTATTAAAATGCTACATGAGAATACGTTTATATATATAAAAAAACTGTTAAACTGATAACGATAAAATAATTAGTCTTGAAAAAGACTTTTTTTGGTAAACCGAAACTAAATATTTCAAAAATATGAAATAAAAATTAGCAGAATAAAGAACGCAGTATAGCTCAGCAAATGTAAACAAACATTAAGAATGGATTACAATATCTTCACTTTATTCTTAACTGTGTTAGAATTAATTAAGTTGGCAAGAAAATGAAAAGTGCGTCTGCTACAGCAGAATGATGTCAGAATGTGAATTCTGACGAGCATATTAGTTATCATAACTTTGGATTTTTTTAATTTAGAGCTCTGAAATTTTGTGAAGTAATAGAGAAATGTATAAGGAATAATTTAGGCAAAAATTTTTTTTTTTGATATTTTGACCGATTTTCGTCAATTGAATCGTAGCGTGTCCCCTTAACATAATTTTAGCTTAATATTAATTGTGTTAAAATTTGTTACGCGTTACTCTTTATATATATTAATCATTAATTAACACACATTTTTGGTTGTTTGAATTTCTTTACTGAAACGGATAGCTTATAACGTTTCTATCGTATAGAATTAATAAATACAGGTATATTAAGTTTAAAAAAAATCTTAATTGAATTTATATTCAACTTCTATCTTAATAAGCTTATGCTTTTTTTCTCAAACATATTTTAATCAAAACACGTAAAAGTTAAAATATTTCATTCATTCATCTTAACCTTATCTTAAGAAATATTTATTTGAAGGTAAAGTTTAAAAAAAAGGAAGTTTTTTTTTTCACTCCGAGAATCCTAGCTTCAAATGAAAAGCTGTAACTTCATTGGAAACTGTTAATTGGAACATATTAAAATCAAGACAATTCCAGATTAATGATGAACATACTAGTCATTTTTTTCTCATAAGCTAATCAATCCTATAATAGATTTAACAGGCACAAATATCTACTATCAATTCTTCTTCTACTTCACTGTTTCTTATTAGATGTCCCTACATCAATCATATATTGAGTAAAAGAAGACTTGGACAAGAAAAGAGTAGCTCTCTCATTTCGAAGTTATTGATTAATTGGTCATCTCACATTTCAGAACCCTGATTGGGCAGAAGCAGAAGAATCATCTGACTGCATTCTGATTTAGATAGAATAGACCTTTTGTGTGAAGGACATCATTTGAGATTCTTTGAATGCACTGTCTTTTCATATGTGAGGTGGAAGGAGGGGAATGATTACTGAGTTTCCCATCCCTTTGATTAATCGCCTTCCTATCGATTGTGAATCTCCTCAATGGCAGTTTTCTAATTTGTGAATTATGTTCTTTTCATATGCATAAAACTTGGTAAGATCTTAATGAAATGGAACAAAATTGAAATGAGTTATGCTGGAAAATAGAATTGGAAGGGACAAACATAAAGTTATGAAATGAAGAGAAAAATATATCTAAATAAAAATGAGGTTTTCATAATTTAAGAAATGATTAACATTCAAATGAAATATAAATAAAGAGCATAACTTACAAGAGAAAGTACTTTGTTAGTAATGTTGCAAAAAAGAAAGGTTTTTTTTTCAGGAAATAAAATTTTGAGTACATAAGAAAAAAATTACTAATTTGAACTAATTGCAAAACATTTCATACCACGCGTAATGTAGTTGATTTTCGTGTATTTTTAAAATCTTACTTAATTATACCCATTTAATAGATCTTATTTTATTTTATAGTGCAATTTTAAAAGAAGAAAGTAAATGAGAGTACCTTTAAATCCCATGTAATTTGAATTTTCTTATTTATACACAATTTTTCTGTTATTGAGATAATAACATCTAATTTAGAAGATATAACATCGAAAAAATTATAATTTTCAACAACAATGAAGTAAGGTTATTAATAATTACACGCAATTTAATGTATGCAGGATTTCATATCGCTTTACAGATAAAACTTGGAAAAATTCAATTTTTCCCCTTTCAAAATACATAATTTAATTTTGTTAACTGTATTTGGTTTGTAAAAAACTAGAACATTTTTAATTTATATAACTGAAAAATTTGGAATTTTCTTCTTAATGGGTTGAAAATTCATACGATTGTACTGCCATAAATTAATCAATTCTTACATTTATTTTTATTTACGTGTAGGTCACTTAAATGATCATTGTTGAAATAAAGGATCGAATGCCAAATTTTTGCACTCTAAACAAATAGTAAAATCTTATTTCAATGTCTTACTCATCTGAACATAGCTTATTACTTGAAAATTCTTAAGTAAAAGAGATTTAAAGAGTATAAAGGAAAGTTTGATTTTCGTAATCTTTATTGAGAATGTAAGTCAATCCAATTATACAATGGATTACTTCTTAATTACGAACAACGAAAAAAAAGAAATAAACGCTTCATTTTGTTATAAAATTTCACATTATTTATAAAAATTGATTGAGTGTATTATGCAAACATAAATTCGTTTATTTTTATTACTACGATAAGTAATATGATCTAAAACCAATTGATTTGTTTCCATTATCAATTACACTACTGGTCATTAAAATTGCTACTCCAGGAAGAAATGTAGAAAACAAATGATATTTATTGGACAAATATATTATACTAGAAATAACAAGTGATTAACTTTTCAAGAAATTTGGGTGCATAGTTCCTGAGAAATCAGTACCCATAACAACCACCTCTGGCATTAATAACAGCACTTATACGCTTGGGCATTGAGACAAACAGAGATTGGATGATATGTACAGGTAGCCCATGCAGCTTCAACACGGTGCTACAGTAGATCAACCGTAGTGACTGGCGTATGTTAACAAGAAAGTTGCTCGACAACCATGGACCAGACGTTTTCTATTGGTGAGAGATTTGGAGAACGTGCAGGCCAATGTAACAGTCGAACAATTTCTGTGTCAAGGAAGGTTCGTAGATTATTGACAACATGCGGCCGTGCATTAGAGTTTCGCAGGGCTCGAATAAAGGGTAGAACCATGGGTCGTAACACACCAAAAATGTAATGTGCACAGTTCAAAGTGCCATCAATGCGAACAAGAGGTGACCGAGACGTGTATCCAATAACCTTTCATACAATCACGCCAGATGTTGGGCCAGAACGACGAATACATGCTGCTAATGTCCGTTCACCACGATGCCGCCAAACACGGATGCAACCATCTTGATGCTGTAAACAAAATCAAGATTCATCTGAAAAACTGACATCTCGCCATTCATGTGCCCAGGTTCGTCATTGATCCCACCATTGAAGACGCTCCTGTCTGTGATTCAGCGTCAAGGGTATCCTGAGCCATGGTCTCCGAGCTGAGAATCCATGCTGCTGCAGACGTCTTCGAACTGTTCATGAAGATACTCGTTGTCTTGCAAATCACTCCAATTTTTGCTTCAGGGCTCGTGACGTAGCTGCACGATCCATTGTGGCCATGCGGGTAATATGCCTGTCTTTTCAGCTGCCAGTGACAGGGGACCGTTAAGATCTAGCACAGCGTTCCGTATTATCGTCCTGGATCCATTGATTCCATATTCTGCTAACAGTCATTGGATTTCGACCGACGCGAGCAGCAATACCGCAATACGATAAACCTCTCACAGTCCCGGTACGCTATAATTCGACCTTTATCAATGGCAGAAACGTGCTGGTACACATTTCTGCTTCTTACACGAAACATCACAACAACTTTTAAGGGCAATTTGTGTATGAGAAACCGGCTGAACAATTTCCTCATTCAAACGCATTGTAGATGTCGCTACCGAAGCCTGCTTTATCTGAATGCGCTGAAAAGCTAATCATTTGCATATCACAGAACCTTCTTCCTGTCGTTTAAATTTTACGCCTGTAGCATGTTGCCTTCTTGGTGTAGCAATTTTAATGGCCAGTAGTGTACTTAAGCAATGATAAAATAAACCTACTGATAGAAATACGGAATACGCGCGTTTATTCATACAATATTACTTAGGTGAATTGTCCTTAATTTGATAAACAAAAATGTTTTAACAAATGAGATCAAGAGGATTTAGCCTTCCACATTTCTACGCAAATATTTTGTTTTCTAATTCGATTTTACTTATCAATTTCATAAAAATTTCCTTTCCAAAGTGAAAAATTCTTGGAATATTTCCCATTCATTTAAGATTGAAAAAAAACTCCCTGAAAATATTCCATTTTAGAGCATCACCTTGTGAATTGGGCTCGGGTAGATTTTCTCTTGGGACTAAATGCATAACTGTAGTTCGACCCAAAGGCAACTGCAAAGCTGAAAAAGACATAAATAAGGTCACCATAAAAAACATGAAACTAAATAAAATAAGTACAAACACACAATTTCATTTCGATCTAGTTTTAAATATGAATCAATAAACTGTGATAAAAAATAATTCACATTTTGTGACTTAACTAAATACATTCATGGGCAAAAAAATTCGCTCACCAAGAAATAATTGCGGGATCGTAACGAAACTTGGCATGAAGGAACATGTCGGAGAGATAAGCAAATGATTAGAAATGCAGCGTGATGTGCATTGCGTACAGCCGGTAGAGGGCATTTAACGTCGTTCTCCGTGGAGTATAAAACTGGTAACCAAAGCTTGCTTCAGTGTGCTGAATTATTTACAAAGGAAGCGGTGAGGTAAACATACCATTACGCCGTTTTCGAAGACAAAATCAGCAGCTGTCGCAGTTTGAGAGGGGGAGAATCATCGGCATGATGGAAGCTGGGTGGTCAACTAGGCAAGTAGCTCGTCAGTTAGGCCGCTCTGATTGTGTTGTGAGGCGGTGTTGGGACCAGTGGATCCGAGAGATGTCATTTACACGAAGACCAGGCTCAGGAAGCCATCGACAGACCAGTCGTCGAAAAGACCGCCCCATCGTAAGAAATGCACACGTACAGCCAATTGCTTCATCGGCCACCATCCAGGCACAGTAGCATCTTCACTAGGGGCCCCTGTGTCTTCTCGAACCATATGAAGGCGCCTGGCTGAAGGACATTGGGGATGCCCATTACGTGTGCTGCCCTTGACACCCACCCATCGACGCCTCCATTTGGAGTGGTGCCGGACATGAGGAAACTGAACGGCAGCTGAATGGAACCAGGTCGTCTTTAGCGAATAATCCAGATTCAATCTCAGAAGTGATGACAATCATGTTCATGTGTGGAGACTCCGTGGTGAGCGCCTCAATTCTGCCTTTGCTTTACAGCGACACACCGCTCCTACAACTGGTGTGATGGTATGGGGTGCCATTGCCTACAATACACGGTTACCCCTAGTATTGAACCGTTGCACCATGACAGCCCAGCGGTATGTCCATGACATCCTGAAACCAAATGTGTTGTCGCTCATATAACGGCTCCCAGGAGCCTTTTTCCTACAAGACAATGCTCGGCCTCACACGGCAAAGGTGTCACAAGACTGTCTCTACACTGTTACTACCTTTCCTTGGCCTGCGAGATCCCCAGAAGTGTCTCTAATCGAGCATATCTGGGATCATTTGGGACGACGTGTTGGTCACCCCACGAGTTTGAACGAACTAGAGGCAAGGTTACAGCAAATATGGAACGAAATGTTTCAAGAAATCATACAGAACTTGTATGCCTCAATGCTGGATCGTATTGCATCGTGTATTCGCGCTATAGAGGGGGTTCAACAGGGTATTAAATCATCCGTTCTTTTGACTTTTTCTGTGAAATAAATGATCCTTTTTCTTTGATTTTCAAATCATTTACTTATATCAAAGTAGTCATTCCGTATGTAAAATTTCATTTCATTTTGACAACTCCTTCTTGGTGCACTAAGTTTTTTGTTCATGAGTGTATGAACCCAATCTACTTAAAAGGAAAATCACAATTCTAAAAATATCCATGGAAACACAAATAATCGAAATATACAAATGTGTGTACATAATCGTAAGTCTGCAGGATCACTATTAGTATTATGCCATAAGTATACAACCTTCATTAGATTTTAGAATACATTTCATTTGGACGTGACACTTTTACCATTCCAATGTTTAGGGCGGAAAGTATTCAGTGCATCCGATAGAAAATGATTCATGCAAGTTTTTAAATATGAGGAACAATTCATCTTTGGTTTCACGCAATAGATTAGCATGTTAGTAGAAATGTTGTTCTTATATTAACCCTATAGAAGGCCGTAGTAAGCAGACTTCATTAATATAAAATTTGCTTCTCATTTTCCTCTACTGAATTTACTTTTGCGTATAACAAAACTAATTTTATCTGAACGTTAATGGTACGAACAAAATTTGTTATGCATTTCATGTACAGAAATGTAAAAAGAACTCAAAAGCACGAAATATTCTGACATTCAATAGCGTGCTTCAGTGGGTCGATAAATGAGAACCAAGCTTGTTTGGGAACTAAACACTGGGGTTTTTCGCATGAGACTGACCACCTGACCGGAACATCTGCTCAAGCACCTCAGCACACAGAGTCACGAAAACTGAGATGAGCACGGTAGGCCTAGGCCCATTAGGACTGTTGTGCCACTGAGTTTAGTTTCAATAGCGTGCAATAGATGATGATAAACATATTTTCCACAAAAAAAAGTCTCAAAAATCAAAGTAACTTTAGCTACTAAGCCAAATGAACTTTCTTTCCTAAGCCAATCTCAATCTCAAAAATATTTTAACATACGATCGCTAAAAAAGAACCAATAATGGGTTAAGTAAATCATAAAGTAGGAAATGTAGAATATTGTGAGAGTTTTAAATTCCTTTTCCGTTTTAAGTAAATATAATAAAGAAGTTTTAAATCACAGACAAAATTAAAATATGTTAAATGAAAGATATATAAAAAAATTTTAAAACAAAAACTGATTTTTTAGAAGAATGCAGTGAAAATGCGATGATAACATGAGAATGAAAATTAATAAAAGTTACTGTGTATATAAGCATCTATATATAGAACGCGATTGCAGTGTCAAGTACTTTTTTCAATGTTTGTATAACTTGAATAGAGTTAGGAAAATTTAAGACAGTTACTTTTTCGAGGAAAAACTTTTGAAAATACTGTTGACATAACATCATTAAAGTCAAATAAGAGAGGCAGTTAATGCTTACATAATGATAAGTTTTATTTGTAGATACCTTAATTTCAACTAAAAGTTCGGTGTTTGGTAATTGACTTATTAATGAACTTCAAAATGGGCTGAGGACAAATACTGATGTGCAGAGTATTCATTACTTTAGCATACGAGCACATTTCATATTAATACTTCTTCAAAAATCATAGGAATTCAAAGCATTCAAAAGAATTCGATAAACTAAGCATTTACCATAATTTCATGAACCTAACAGAGTTGTAAATAAGTCATATTTATTAGTTATGTTCTTGATTTTATTGCTTAAGACCAGCAAACTCATTAATAAGAGAAAATGTTTGAAGAACTACCAGTTTCCTCCATAAAAAGAAATATTAATATTTCGCAAGTACTCTCATCTACGTATTTAATAAACACACCAACGGTTATACAACAAAGACTGTAAACGAGAAATCATAAAAGCTATAAAAATTAACTTAAAAAGTTAGAAAAGTCAAAGCAACTGTACTCGACAGAACAATGATCAAAGCTTACATTTCGTTCAATCACACCACATCATGTGATGCATTACTTATTAAACCGCAGCGCATGGTTTAATTTAATTTCAATTCAATAGCTATTCCAGGGATGGGGAACCAGTGGCACTCGATACAATATTTTTGGTACGCCATTGATCAAAATAGTTTGATTTTTATTTAAAAATTTCAAAGTTCACTATAAGGTTTTACTAACAAACGCGTGTGATCGGTCGCAGTTATTTAACATGGCTAGTTCAGTAAAAGAACAAAAAGAGCAAGATAGTAAGTGTAACAGAGAATTTCAAATTTGGTGGACCGAGAAACATGGCATTATTAGTAAAGGCAACAAAGCGGTGTGTGTTTTATGTTCTGGAACAGTGGAATGCAAAACATCGTCTGTAAAACTGTATTTTGAAACAAATCACAAACCCTTTTTGTCAAAAAAAAGTGAACTACAACAAAAATAATTCATTGCTTAGAAACCGAAGACTCCAATTCAGTATGTAATCTACGAAAAGTAACATCTTACAATCCCAATATGTTATTTGTCATCCACAATCTGCAACAACAGAAGTCACACTGTTACTTTAATTTGAATTACACGTATAACTAAAACATTTATAACTATGCAGTGCAAAAGGTATGAGTATTTTTTCGTAGTAAATAGAGTTTTGTGTTGTTTTAGTATATTTAGTTTTATTTTTCCAAAAGAAAAAAAGAAACACAAGTCAAAATTATTTGACGGCACGTCTATATCTCATTAAACACTTCTTTAGAAAAAATGACACGTTAATCCATAAGGGTTCGCCACCCCTGAGCTACTCCCTCTTTTTTTTAACGTGTAGACGACGGATTCAAAGGATAGTTTCACTCCATGAAGGACCTGAACTAATTCAAGTTGACCGTAGGGAGCAGCCAACTAAAAGGAAACAAAATCAGACTGCATTGTCTATCAATTCCAAGTTCATTCTTCTTGACTCCAGAGGATTTTCCAATCACATATTCTGTTTTGGGAGCAAGGCACATTAAAGGATGATTTCCATGAACTTTGCCTAACGATTGTTAGCCTTACAGGTTTGAATCGACTGTTAGTTTTATTTTTTTTTGTTGGTTTTCCTCTATTTGGCTAATAGCGTGGGGGCTTGTTATTTTTAGCTTAACAATGATGCTGAAAAGACATTAAAAGTACCCCTCTCACTTCAAACACTGATTAAATTACTAATTTTTAAATATTAAGAAGCATTAGCTCTGAAAGGTTTTTGTGCTTCAGTGCGCATCGGATTTCAACTGCTAATTCATGGAGAATAAAATTTAAAAACAAATGAATTTATAAAGTTCATTTCATGGTAATTTAAAAATTGAATTAAAAATGACTAATATTTTTTCATGTTAATTAAAATTATTCTATTGAAATAATCATTATCACAAAAAAGATAAAATGAGTTAATTACGTACCACAAGCATTCACGCATACGCATCATTTGAATTTTACAGCACGTCAATTTTCCTGATAACATTGCATTATAATTGTATTCAATAACGAATTAAATGAATTGATCCCAAACAAATTTATATAGCTAAAACTACATTCATAATTTTAGATTGAAAAACGCACCGATGATACACTTGAATGCTTTTGAGTTCATTGATCTTGCTTACTTATAAAAAATGCAAATTGCTGAAATGTACTTTTTCAGAGTTTTAAATTTCAAAGGATAAGCAAGTGTAAAATTGTAGTTAAATTACGGACAGTCCAATTGATTACAGTTTTATAATAAACATGGTGATTAAATAAAATATAAATAGCATTCTTACCTCCTAAAGTTACATTACCATGTAAAAACCTTCCCTGGTATATTAGACGCAAAATTTCTGCTTTGGCAACAGATTCTTCAGCCCATTCAGCTAATAAAGAGTAATATATACAGCATTAACATTATTAGATTTAAAACAATAAAAATACAGTACAAGAAATATCTGAAGTGTAGCAACCTTTATAGAGTGAAGCAATTGAAAAGTTGCATAAATGAAAAGAACAACTATTGAATATTATCATGAATAAATTGCGCAAAAAAACAAAAATAAAAAAAAACAATATTTATGCGCACAAACATGTCATATATCAGTGCGTAAGAGTTGAATTAGATACCAAAAATGTTTCAAAAACTATGTAACAAGAAATATAAAAAAATAGTTTTTAAGTCAATTCCTACTTAGATCAACAACGAAAAATTTTATTTTAGCTACTTTTTATTAAATAGTTACAATCAATATAAATATGTATATACATAGGACAGAATCACAACATTAAGTGGTAATTAGTTTTTTTAATTATCATTAAAGTATCGTGTTGTCCTTTTAATTTCAGTCCAACTGAATGCTTTAACACGTGAGAAAAAAACCTTTTCAAGTTTTGACACAAGTCGCCAACGTGGCTGTATTTGTAATTCTTTAAGTAATTAGTTTTAATTAATTAATTTTTATTAATTATAATAAAATTATTGTATTGTCATCCAAAATGATCCTGTATATAAAATTTCAGCTCAATTCAGCACTTTAAAATGTATTTTATTAACGATTGAAAATTCCACCAAGATAAATAAATAAATATACAAATATATAAATAAATAAATATATAGACAGTGCGAGCTAATAGTAGGAATTGAAAATTAATAAATGAAAAAAAATCAGTTTTTGTCAGAATTATTTAGGAAGAAAAAAATATTTCATCACAGATACCTAAAAAGAAAAGATATTTTTACTAACTGTTCAATAACAGCTTAGTGCCTTTTTTTTTTTTTTTCTTAACAAAACACACGTTCTACTGATGACAAATCTGGAAACTAATTTAATAAAAAATATGTTCTGTGTTTTTTTAATCAGAAGGGATTACTCAAAGTAGCCCGTTGTCTTAATTTTTTGCTCTCGTATTCTCTCTGAAAGATTTTTTTTTTTTATTCTTACATACTATAGTTGTGTTAACCATCTGGGTTGAAAACAGGCTGTTTACAGCAGATTGATTCAAAAATAATGTGACCAATTTCAGAGCATCGTAAATTTTTATTAAATTAAATTATTTACATGAAATTTTTAGTGTGGTTTTCTTTAGCATAATACACTTTACATACAAGCCAAAAGAGGTTTTTCGACCATTTTTTGGGGGATATTTTTCCAACTCTCTATTTAATTGCTTTTTGAAGCGCTTGAAGTGTTCTTACTTTACGTCTGTTTAATTATTTTCTTAAGTTTCCCCATATGAAATAATCGCAAGGATCACAGTCAGGGGATGATGGTAGCCGTTTTTCAGGAGAAAGAAAAATTATTATTTTTTAACTTTCAGCCATTTTATAGTTGATTTTGCAGTATGACTTGGTGCAGAATTTTAATGAAAAACAGTTTTCTTGAGGGTAAAAACGTTTACCTTCTTTGATCATGGGCTTCAAAACTTTATTTTGATAGTTTTTAGCATAAATTTTAGCCTTTGTTTCAATAAAAATTGGTTTTGTTAAGCCTTGAGAGGACATTCCCATCCATTCCATAGCACCTGACGACCAACTTGACTTTTGCAAAAGAGCTGCATCTTTGCGACGTTTTTCGCATGAAATATATTGTATCTTCGTTTTGCCAGTTGTGGATGACAGATGAAACAGTGTTTCATTCGAAGCTATCCATGTTTTGTATCTACCTTTGAGTAACATTAAATACAAAGGTCAAAATCGTTTTCTTCATTCTTTTACGATCTTTGCAGACATTTGATAACAGACTGCTTTATTCACTTTTTTATGGACAATTTTCTGTAACTGACGACAAATTTTCGATTGCGATACCTGTAGCCTCTTTGCTAAAGTTCTTTGAGACAAAGAGGTTTCTATAGAAATAAGTCTTATCAATGTCTTTTTTTTCTTTTTCATCAAGGACTTACTTTCGTCCACTTTTTTTCCCCTGGAGCTTTTGACTACCAATCAAGTTTTCTTTCTTTTCGAAGTTTAGATAGCTATTCATTAGAAAAATGAGTTTTCTGGTTTTTAAATGCTTTATTTTCTACAGAATCTGAGCAACCATCCTTCGAAAGCTGTAAAATTTTGTTTCGGGTTTGAGGATCTAAATTCTGAGCCATAATTTACTCCGGCTAACAAAAATAGATTGGTAATTTAAGCGTTTCAATTTTAAAATGAAACTGGTAGTAAAGCGATTAAAATTTACCATAAACAGTTATATTATTTTAACACTAAACCTACCATGGCGGGTCAAATGGCCCATTTTTAAACTTTTTGCTAGAATTTCTTAGAAATAACATTATTAAATCGCCATTTGCCTTCACGACTTTTATTAAAAAATACATCGAATGTATTTTTCAAGATTTACTCCTTTCTTGCTAATTATTTTACCGAGAAAGATATGTGATCAGCCAAAACTACCGTAACGGGTCATTTGACCCGTGCACGGATTGCATCTCTTAATTGGGAGCTTTTGCTATTGCGTGATATATTTTGCTCCATTGATTTATATTTGTTGTAGGCTGACGGATAAATAGCCACAATTTCAATCTATTACAAGCGAGCGTTACAGTAAAAATTTCGAGTTGTAGTGCTATTTACAAATCATGAATTTTTATTTGATCATTTTACTAATAATTCTTATCCCAAAAATGTCGAAACATTCAAGATATTTGAAATCATTGGAAATTATAAATAACAAAGATGAAGGATATTCAGAATTCAGTAAAGAGGAACTATCTGAATATGAAGTGGATAGCATGGAGCAAGATAATGATTCATTTGACACTACAGACAAATGTGAGTCCTCAGGTAAAGAAAGCGAAGACGAGAATATTTTGAAGAGGACAGAAAAGAAAAAGACGGTTCTCGAGTTCAGAAAGTGATGTAGAAGACCGATCTACTGAAATTGCGACTGATGGTACAATTTGGGAAGAAACAGAACAAGGCTCAACACCTGGGCGAGCTCCAATTTATAATATTTTTAGGGAGGTTGTAGGCTCGATAGCATATGCCAAACGAAACATAATGAAGGGAAAGTAAGAACTGCATTTTCTTTGATTATTAACAATTATGTAATGGAGCACATAAGAAAATGCACAGAAGAAGAAGCCTCTCGAGTATTGTGAGCTCAATGGAATCTTACTCCTGCAAAAATAAATGCAATTTCTGGTCTTCTATATGCACGTGGCGCATATCAGATAAACAATTTGAACAATTCATATCTATGGAACAGTAAATGGGCCCTTTTTTTTCTTCAAAAACCATGAGCAGGTGTGATTTTTATGAAATTATGCGGTTTATCAGATTTGATAAAAAAAAAGTCAACGAAGCCAGAGTTTACAAAATGATAAATTTGCTCTAATCTCGGAAGTATGGTACAAATTCATTGAGAAGAGCCAAAATTGTTACAGGCCTAGGAATATGTAACTATCGATGAACTGCTTTTCCAACCAAAGCGAGGTGTAGGTTTACACAATACATGCCAAACAAACCAGATAAGTTTGGTATCAAATTTTGGCTAGCATCTGATGTCAGCACTAAATACATCATAAATGAATTTCCATATTTGGGAAAGGAAGAAAACAGAGGTGCTTCAACTCCGCTAAAGGAATTCGTTGTTCTAAAACTACTGGAACTGTTCACAGGATGCGGAAGAAGTGTCACTACAGATAATTCCTTTACGAGCACATCACTAGCTACTAAACTATTAGAAAAAAGAATCCCTATTGTTGGAACGATCCGCGGCAACAGAAGAGAACTACCCAAATTATCCAAGCAGAAGTTTAGCCAAGCTTCTCAACAAAACTATATGTGCAAAACCAATGTGCCAAGCTTCTCAACAAAACTATATAAATCGATTCACTGTTCACTTACCATTTATAAAAGTAAGCCAAACACAAAAAAAGTGTTTTTACTAAGCTTAAAACGTTAATCTGTAAGCATTGAAACATATGGCAAGCGTATACCTGAAACGATTAGATTTTACAATAATACTAAGTATGGTGTAGACATGACGGATCAGATGGCCAGAAAATACTCCGTGAAATCGAAAAGATGGCCTATGCAGGTTTTTTTCAATATTCTTGACCTGGCTGGAATCAACTCAAAGGTTTTATATAGAGAAACAACCGAGGAAAAAATCTCTAGACAACAATTTTTATTTCAATTAGCTGAAGAACTTGTCGAAGATTTTCAACATGAGCAAAAGGAAGAAAAAGAAAATATACAGAAAACGTTAACAAATGTAAGTTCGGATTCTCGTGTAGAAATGCGGAAAAGGTGCCAAATAGGTTTTTGCAAGGAAAACAAAACTACAAAAATCTGTTTCAAATGCAACAAATATGTGTGTGGAAAATGTACCTTCGACAACCCAATAATTTTCAAAACATGCGGTAAACGTAAATAAAGTAAGCATATTATTTATTTGTTCACTCCAGGACATTCCCGCTGAAACCGAAGATACGACCCACACCTTTTTGCCACATCCTAACAACCAATCAGGACTCTCATTCAGCCAGGCCCATCCACTTCAGGCCACATTGACAACATCTATATGGGATGGATGAACGCTTCGCGTTCCATTTCCCAGAGACATCCGGCGTTGTTGTAGTTGTTTATTTGTTTGCTAAATTTGAGATATTGAATTGAAGAATATTTAATTTTTTTCTTGAATAAATTATTTTTATGTTTTTTAAATTTAATATATAAACTATTTTGAATCTTTAATTGAAAACAATTGTTTTATTCATGTACCAAAACGGCCTAATTGATATATGTTTCGCTAGACTTAGTAATATACATAACATTTTAAAGACGGGTCATTTGACCCACTTTGGTAGGAAATGGAATACATAAATTATCGGTAGGTTTAGTTTTAAAATTGGTCACACTAATTTTGAATCAACCTGTATAAATATTAAAAATGAGGATTTTTCGAAACATGAATCATTTTGAACAATTTGTAAATAAGTATAATACCTAATAAAACAACAGGTAAAAGAAATTTGAAAAATATTACAAAATGCTATTTAGTTGCGAATCAAGTATCTATTTGGCCAGTAACAGGCACTTTTACATCAAATATAATTTCTTACTTTTATGTTTGTTTATTAATTCGTTTCAAGTAACAGTTTTTTTTTCTTCATCAGTTAAATAATTATTTCTATTTTTGAAATGCTTTATCCGGACTTCAGTTTATTATCTGCCCTGCATTTCGGATTACACCAAGCTTTGGGTTATGTCATATATACATTTATTTTTGCTTTTATCCATAAAATCTTCTATGTATAGTTGATAACACACCTCGATCTAGGGGGGGGGGGCCGTGTTTAAAACACTACATTTTAAAAATTTATTCACGATAATTTTTTGAAATTAATCTTCAGCGAAAAGCTGTTGAACTTAGCATGAGTGTTTTATTTGAGCATCAACATGCCAGTCACAGCCGTGCCATTCACGCTTCACGCATTAGATGGCAGGGAAAAAAAGGAATCCTTTATGGGGCCAGTCGTTAAGTGCTTTTATTCCTATCCTTTGCAGTTTGCGACTTGTGTGGGAAACGGTCTCTTTTTCCCTGAAGCATTAAGAGTGAAAAACGCTATAATTTTAAGTTTGAAAAAATATATCTACACAAATTATTTATTGAGACAACATTCTTCCATTGAAAATTAGCTTATGTAACTATTCAACGTAAAAATGGAATGTAAAAATTGGTTAAGCAGTCAAATACATTTTTCTTTCTGTGTTTCCATTTTGTTTGTAAATTAAATACTATCCTACAACTACAAATCAATTTCATTATTTTTTTTCACATATATATCATTCCCATTTATTACTAAAACCTAATTCATTAATAAAAATTTGAGCAACAAGTTTATATTAGCATCTAGCCAAAAATATTCCCTTGAAAAGAAGCTCAGTGTGAATTCAATTGATATTTATCCAGAAATATTTAATAAAACTAGAAATTCTCTTTAGGAATAAATTAAAATTTAAATATGAAAATCGCGTTTTTACGAGTGGGAAAGAATTTGTATTGCAGGAATTCTAACAGCTGAAAGAATCTAAATAAAAATTTGATTGTTTCAATATAAAAAGGACACTGAAATCCTCAAAATTTCAATTAGACTTAATTAAATAAATTCAGTTAAATGTTTCGATTGCGTTTAATTGATATTGCTTTCGTTAATTTTTAATGGAATAATTTTTTAAAAAACATTCGAATCTGTCAGAGAAAAAAAATCAATTTATTTTATCGCGATTTAATTTATACAATCATGGACAAAAAAATTAGCGCACCGAGAAATAATTGCGAGATCATAACGAAACTTGGGATGAAGGTATATGTCAGAGAGATATGCAAATGATTAGAAATGCAGCGTGCTTGCGCATTACGTATAGCCGATAGATGGCATTTAACGTCGTTCTCCGTGGAGTAAAAAACAGATAACCAAAGCTTGTTTGAGTGTTTGAGTGTGCTGAATCATTTACAAAGGAAGAGCTGAGGTAGACATGCCATTACTCCAGTTTGAGAGGGGGAGAATCATCGGCATGATGGAAGCTGGGTGGTCAGCTAGGTAAGTAACTCGTCATTTAGACCGCTCTGATTGTGTTGTAAGGAAGTGTTGGGACCAGTGGATCCGAGAGATGTTATTTACACGAAAACCAGGCTCAGGACGCCCTCCACAGAGCAGTCGTCAAGAAGACCGCTATATCATAAGAAATGCACGCGTACAGCCAACTGCTTCATCGGCCGCCATCCAGGCACAGGTAGCACCTTCACTAGGGGCCTATGTGTCTTCTCGAATCATACGAAGGCGCCTTGCTGAAGGACATTTGGGATGCCCATTACGTGTGCTGCCCTTGACGCCCACCCATGGACGCCTCCGTTTGGAGCCGCGCAAGAGGAAACTGGACTGCCGCGGAATGGAACCAGGTCGTCTTTAGCGACGAATCCAGATTCAATATCAGCAGGGATGACAATCTTGTTCGTGTGTGGAGACCTCGTGGTGAACGCCTCAATCCTGCCTTTGCTTTACAGCAACACACCACTGCCACAGCTGGTGTGATGTTATGGGGTGCCATTGCCTGCAATACATGAGTCACCCCTAGTATTGAACCATTGCACCATGAGAGCCCAGCGGTATGTCCATGACATCCTGCAACTACATGTGTTGCCACTCATGCAACGGCTTACAGGTGCCTTTTTTCAACAAGACAATACTCGGCCTCACACTTTAAGGTGGCACAAGACTGTCTTCGCATTGTTACTACCCTTCCTTGGCCTGCCTGATCTCCAGATTTGTCTCTTATTGAGCATATCTGGGGTTATTTGGGACGGCGAGTTGGGCATCCCATGAGTTTGAACAAACTAGAGGCAAGGTTACAGAAAATATGGAACGAAATGTCTCAAGACATCACACAGAACTTGTATGCCTCAATGCCCGATCGTATCGAATCGTGGATTCACGCTATATATATATAGAAGGGGTTCAACAGGGTATTAAATCATCCGTTCTTTTGCCTTTTTCTCTGAAATGAATGATACCTTTTCTTTAATTTTCTAATCATTTACTAATATCAAAGTAGTCATTACGTATGTAAAATTTCTTTTCATTTTGACGACTACTTCTTGGTGCGTTAATTTTTTTGTCCATGAGTGTATTTGAGGACAATTTGGAAATAATTAAATAATTCGTTTTAACTCTAAAACGCTTTCATATTTCCGTAATATGAGATGATTTACTTTATTTAATAAATATTTTTTTTAGCTTTATATTTTTGAAAAGATTTGATTTTTCATTATTGAGTTGACACTTTTACTAGCAGTTGAATGATAGAGTTTATACAAATAATAGGAAAAAAATTAAACTTCGTTTTCCTTTTCATCCGCTAATATATATTAATAGAATTAATTGTTACATAAAATTCTTTTATTATTTCAAAATATAAAAATTACAGATTGTACTTTTAAAAAAAATTAGGTTCATTTTATTTGCTAATACATGAATCTTTTACCAGTTAAATGAATTAAAGAATTTACTTGTATTTTTTGTCTTTGAATAAGACGTCATAAAAATCTATCTTTATATTTGGAATCTATTGAACTTTAAATGTGTTATCTTCCAAGAAGCTGATTTTTGAAAAATACCGTAAAATCCGGCACATTTTTATCTCAAAAAAAAGAAGAAAAAAAGATTGAAATTTACAGGTGCGCGTTATACGCTGGGTATGAAAATGATAACTTCAGAAATAAACAAAAGAATAAGCATAAAAAAAAATTAGACTTTCCCATAGATCGGAAAAAATACTGTTTATTTAAAAAAAATAATTCACCTAATGAACTTAAAGGGTTCTAAAATATACTATTTACATCAGTCTGGGATAATACCTTGAATATAAATGACTTCAAAGCATAAGAGCATTGCACTTGTACAAAATTCAGGTTTCCTTGATGAAAAAGGAGGTGCGCGTTATACGTCAAACATACTTAAAAACTAAAAAAATGCTGCTTGGAAGTATAGGGGTGCGTTATACGAGGGATTTTACTGTAAGTATGAATATTTTTCTAGTAAATAAGATATTAGATAGAAAAGAAATAAATTCTTAAAAAAATTGATTTTAAAAAAAGAGAAAATATGTTAATACTCTTTTTATACATTGTTTTGTAATTCTTGTAACAAATGATCAAACCTGATGTATATAAATAATTCAATCTTGAATCTACTCATACTTATGAATTTTCTTATTCGACATAAATTATTCAATATAATTTGAATTCTTATTTTAAATATTAATTTTTTTTTAAATTAAAAAAAACAACAACAACACATATTTTATTGTTTAGAAGAAACAAGTACACATTCACCAACAGCCAAATCTGCTTCATGACAAAAAATAAATGAACTAGGAATGATAAATTGACATAAAAGCACTTATTCTAATCATCTCACTTATCTTTTGATAACAATAATTTTTAATGTGCAACCTCTTTACATAAACTTCAAGTAATAATATAAACTCAGAGAGTTTAATTACTTTTCAATATATATTATTCGTGGAAGTGAAAAGAAAGATACTTTACACAGTTAGTTTATCCCCCCCCCCGCTTGATATTGGTGAATATTTGCAGAAGTTTAAAAGAAACAAAGAATGAAAAAGTTTCATTCATTTTTTTATTATTATTTAAGAAAAAAAATATTCTCACGCTCGAAAAAGAAGTAGCTAAAATTCTGATGTGCTAACAGATATTTTACATTCGTTCAACAGAAGTCTTCAGTTTTGAAAGAACGTGTTTCGCGCGAGTTCAGCAAAACATTTCCGCCCCCCCCCCAAAGATAACAGCAGTAAGCGATGCAACATATGCTATGAGAAAAAATAAAACTTCGCAAACATTTTTCATTGATGTCTGAAGCAGTTCTTTAGTTCAAAAAATTGTATTCTGGGTAAATATATGTTTTACTTTATTTCCGTATATTAATATCTCAAAAATAAGATATTTAATTACAGGGTATTGAGCTTCATGAAAAAAAAAAAGTCTTATTTGAAAAAAATTTGATTTAAATATTGAATACAACTTTTAAAAGAATGGGCAAAATCTAACTATATGTGCAAATCTTCAAATCAAACTTAATATGTGCAACCATTGAACTTTAAAAAAATTAAATTCAGAAAAAGTTCTATGAATGAAACTTCTAAAAAATAAACACATTTTTACCCTTTCAAAAAGTTTGCATAACATATCCAACAAAACAATAAGTAAATTATGAAAATTAAAAGACTTTCTAAACTTATGATTCTTTTTTCAAATTAATTTTGAAAACTAACTTTATTTAATCATTTTAGTTTGATTACACTAGGCACCAAAAATAACTTTTTGTTTGTTTCGTAGTTTTAAATAGCCTAGTCGTACTAATTTTGGGTTGAAAAATGCGAATATGTAAATAAAATTTATTTATTAGTTCTTTTTTTTAAGATATACAACAGCCCATCCATCAATTTATGGGTGAATTTGAAGAGAGCAAAACATTACTAACTAATAAATACAATACAATAAGTCATGTTTGAGAAGAAACAGTGTTCATATCAAAAATCAGCAGTAATTTTTAGTTTATTTCCCGTGAACATTTCCTTTCGGATTGCCTCTTGTATGTCGAAGCCCAAGTATCCCTTATAACTGTCCAGCAGTAGTCTGCGAGCTTTGGCTCATCCCAAAGGCCCTGATATCTACGTTCCATTGCTACGATATCTTGATAAAACCTTTCATCGTGTTCATCTCTTACAGATCTACAGTTCTTAGGGGAAAAATCCAGATGGGAATGTAAAAAGTGGATTCTTAGAGGCAGATTGCATCCTAGGTCATGGAAATTTTAAAAACGTTTTTTCACCAACTGTTGATAGTTCTCATCTGTTTTTCCTCGTACCACACTTTTAAAGGCTTTCCAAGCTGCTTTCTCTTTCCCTTCCGGAATTTGATCACAAGTGAGGTCCTTCATGATTTTTTGAATTTGAAGCTCACGAAGATTCCCTCCTTAATCTTTGCATCACTCAATCTTGGGAATTTCAGTCTAAGGTTTTGGAAAGTCTCTCCCTCCTTGTTCATGGATTTCACAAAGTTCTTCATTACTCCCAGCTTAATGTGCAGGGGGGGGGGGCGCAAAATGTTATTCGGGTTTACTAGAGGATCATTTGGGAATTTACTCTCACCGGATTTCATATTTCTGGACGGCCATTTGTATTGTATGTAGTGTGATTTTCGATCTCTACTGTCTCACCAACACAGAAAACAGCAGTACTTGGTATAAGCCTAACTCCATTCCCATGAGTAAATCAATGACTTTGAAGTCACCACAGATCTGCCATTTATGATCCTCTGACTTTATTAACTCTAGAAGTAATTTCACATTTGCATAAGTTTCCATCACGTCAACAGAATGTCCGATGAAAATGGAAGGAAGAAGGTCGCTGTTGTGAAGTAATACTGCTTTCAAACTAAGCTTGGAAGAGCCTATAAATAACTTCCATCTATTTGGATCATAACTGATGATCATGAAATTCATCTTTGACATCAATACATGAAACCACATGTCCTTTCTTCTCAAAGAAATGAAGAAGATTCTTTTCACGAGTCCTGTAAACCTTGACGCTTGGTAGGAGTAAATTTCATTGATACAGTCTGGATGCCAGAAACTCTGCCTTCTGTTTTGGCAAGTCAAGATATGATGGGTCACTCAATTCTCTCTCTCTCTCTGCATGATTTAGTCTGTGGGGCTCATTCAAATCTTCTGCCTCGAAACCTGGGTCATGGGATGTCCCAGAGACTAACTATTCCAGTTAAGTGTTTATCTATTTATGAAAAAGGTAAATGAAAAGTGTAGATAATATAGCTGAATTGATTTACCCTGAGTTTTAAGTCGAAAAACAGCGAATGTCACTTGAATTGTGCACTATTGTCTTTTCTTTGTTCTGCTGACGCTCTAGGTTACACTCAAAACACAAATGCAGAGGTGGCGCTGTTACACGACTTACGTAGAAGTTCAAAGTCGATCTTGAGGCAAGTGTGTGTGTGTTTCCATCAGCCCAGTTAAATGAACATCACAAAAATAATACACAGAAAGTAAAGATGAGACAAAATATAGCTATTTTTGAGTAAGGAGGAGTTCTGTTTGTTGAAAATGAGCTAATCTGAAGTTTTTATGGTGATTTTCGTGTTTAGTGGGTCAAAATACTTCATAATAAACTATTTTTGAGCCCGAAACATTTTTGGTGTTGCCTAGTGTTATTTAATCATTATATTAGATGAATTAAGCCACTTGAGGTTTTTCTTTGTTTTATTTTGTTTATTCACTTGAGTGAAATATATATAAATGTACTTATACATCATTATCAAAGTTAGATTCTCTGAGTGCGTCTTTAACGTAGGTAAACTATATCGAATTCATATCTATAAATGAAATAATTGTAACATCGTTGCTCTCTCTCTCAAAAAGAAATTAAAACTATAGAACTTTTTTTATCATCGAAAAACGAGTATATATTAAGAGCAAGAAAATTTATCTTTATAAATAGATGACGTCTTTCATGAAATTTCTGACTAACACAAAAAAATAAACAAAATTTCTTGAATAAAAAAAACAAAAACGAATGTTTTTTTTAAAAAAAAAATAGCGGAATTAATATTTACTGAGAGAGAGTTCAGAAAAAATGAAACTGAAGCTCATTTGATTAAAATGAGATCGTTTTTTGAAAATAACCTGGGAGTTCTAGTCTCACATTTCCTATTTAATACATGTTTCAAAAATTCCTTGATAATTGGAAAACATACTAAAATTACTCTTAACACTAGAAATCCTACTAAAGAGTATTAATCAAAGTTGAAATGAAATTTCAGACCACTAACAAAAAATTTTTAGACTCTCATGAACCCATACCGAAGTTTCTTCAACAGTCCTCGTGCGTGTGAAGATCAATTCTCCATATACCATAGATTTTCATCGCATGAAAACAGTAGAAATAATAAGGAACAAAAGAGTAAATGTCATCAATAATAAAAGTTCTGCAAATAGGTTTTCAGAATATATACAAATTGCACTATAGATATTGAAAGAGACCATTGACCTCTGCTAGGATTGGATAAGTGAACATAATTGGACCCTCTTCGGGCTGGATAAAAATTCGTTTGGTTAGCTTAAACTAATTAGAAATAACTTTTCGAAGTGTTTTTCTTGGATAGAGAAATGCTTCAAAACTTCCCGGTGATAATAATAACAGTACAAGTGCTGTTTGAAGTGAAGTGAAGTATCAAGTGCTGTTTATTTTGTCGGCAAATTATTTCACAGAAATTTTATTTAAAAATACTTTAAATATTTTTAAAAAGAATGAACAATGTTTGATCCGAAGTAATTAATATCAAATAATTCTCCTTTTCTCAGTAATTAAATGTCTTCTCCATTTTGAAATTTTATAATGATCTTCATAAATGAAACATTATTTTTTCAGTTCAGAATTATTGGATTTCTCAAAATAAAATATAGCTCTAAAAAATGTAATAATTTTTCATCCAGATTTTAGAAAACAAATCTTTCCACCCTGATGTCTATTAGTAAATTACTTACATTTTAAACATATATTTTTTAATTCTAGAGCTCACGCGCCATAATTTTAGTTAAAATTTATGAATTTATGTAAGCGAACATGATGTCTTGACTGCATGGCATTTAAAAACAGTTTTTTTTTTTTTTGCTATGACAAACAAAATAGTACAGAATCTAATAGCAGTAAATATTAGGAGCAATTTCTGTATCTCCTATACTTTTATTGAAGCATTTCCTATCTTATTGGAAGATAGATTATAAATAAAGTTCTGGATATATACAAAATCATTATTACACATTTCAACTCCAGGTCGCATCCAGGATAATGCATAATTGTCTACTTCTCATGAGTATCAGAAACCAAATGATAATGCAAGAAAAACACATGACAAAACAAGAAGAATCTTACCTTCAGCCCAATTGTCGAAGACGTATTGGGCAATATCAGAGGCAGAATCATTTGGACTAAAGAGATATTCTCTTGTTTTTCCACTCACTAATATGAGGCGCAGATTAATCTGAGGAAGAAAAAAAAGACCATAAGAAACGGCATATTATATAATGGGCATAGGAAGTTTTCTACAGAACATGGATTAAATAAATGGATAGAATCTTTTTCATACTTAAATATATACACAGATACACTTGGATATACCGTAAAATCCGGCATATAACGCGCATCTATACTTTCAAGCTGTAATTTTTAATTTTTAGGTGTATTCGCCGTATAAGGGGTACTCATTTTTTTTCTTTTTACAAAGAAAGATGAAATATAAGTTTGCAATGTTCTTATGTTTTGAAATTATTTATACTAGGTATTATACCACGCTTTTGAAAAAAATGTATAGTTCTAGAACTAAATCTCTTTAAGTTCATTTAGTATGTCATTTATTTTAAATAGTGTTTCGAAATAAATAGAAGTCTACTTTTTTAATGTGTTCATCCCTTTTTTATTGAAGTTATACTTCTTTTGGGGCGTTAGAGAAATAGGATGAGGGTGAATTTTTACGATGCTCGCGCACACCGTCACGGATGTGACGCAAATCCGTCACGGAAGTTACGCACACCATCACGGATGCGAAAATGCTTTGTCTAGAAATATACAGAACGGGACAGATCATTCCCGCCATCGAAATTCTGAAAAAAATATATTTCTCTTCACTTCCCTGAAGATGGGGCTCGCCAGGTTTAAACCGAAGACTTCTCGATTAGCAGTCGAATGCTCTACCACTGAGCTATACCCTTCATGTCTGCGAACCTTTGCGTTGCGCTGATTTGTGACGTCCCTACTAATAGAGAGAGATCGTTCTTTGCCTACGGATCTTGTCTGATGCGTTTGTTTGAACACTTTTTGTTATTAAACCAAACATACTTACAGGAAATTAAAAAAAAAATTAGTAAATAAATCTTTAAATTGTGTTTCATGTACATAAAACATAAGAGTAAATAGTAGTTTTCCTATATAAATAACAATTTCAAGTATAAGATAATAGATGTATTTACTACGAACGCATTGCGATGAACATAAACACATTCATTACATTGTAGCAAATTATTAGAGCCTTTTGTATGGAGAGGGCTTAAGCACTAAAATATCATGCTCCTATGTTAATCCTGTGGGGACTTGAAAAAATATAAACCCCTCCCAGGAACTGAGCTTGGAACTTGATTTTTGGAGGTCCGCCATATTTTCGTATTAGCGCGAGCTTTACTTGAAATTGGCTCCCTCCCCTCTACAGGGCTTCCCCATAAATAACTCGACTCCTATGCCACCTTGGTCGACCACGTCGACTGGATTCTATTGTTCTTCCTATGAGCATCCTACATATATTTTTTCAGGACTATAGCCCCATTTCTTTACCCATATTTAACATTTTAAAATTATTTTAAAGTTATAATTTTTTTAAAATCATGCATAGCTCCGAGAATTTTAGAGATTCGGTAAAGAAACTCAGACTATAGGTTCTCCTCGTTGAGCTTTTTCATCTGTTAAAATTCGTGTGTAGATAGTGGGCTTAGAGGAGCGTCATCACTAAAATTAGTATCCCCATGTTTTTCCTATGGAGTTCAATCTTTTGATGAAGTAACGATATTACAGAGATAGAAGGATGAAACTTTGGGATCACCTACTACTCTGTGTATCCTATCAAACTCTGCCTATATCCTTTATTTGAAATACATTTCAATGTATTTCAAAATAATCCTTTAAAATTATTGTGTATCATTAAATTACCGCTAGGCCACCATATTGGATTCCAATCCAGCAACAAGAAGCCCTGCTTGGCGCTATTACTCCCGATATCAAATTAATTCCCCATATACGCTGCTGGCCACCGTAAATGCAACACCCTGAAGGAAGCATGCAAATAACATGGAATTTACGACATGTATTAGCGGAGGTGAGATATGCAAATGATTAGAATTTCAGCGCAGACACACTTCACGCGCGACTGTGGCCCCACCTCAAACCGCTATTTAAGGCTTGGATATTTCGACGATTTCAAATTCGGCAATTGTGTTTTTCTTGTGGGTTTTTCAAAAAATGATTAGTTATGTGCCGTAGAAAACAGTGATCAGCTTTTGATCAAGTATCCGAGTTCGACAGAGGAAGGATAGTGGCCTACCGAGATTGTGGATTATTTTTCAAGGAAATCGGTAGTCGCGTTGGACGTAACCAAACAACTGTAATGCGGGTATGGGACCGTTGGATGCAGGAGGGTACGACTGACCGACGTGGTTGATCGCATCCACCTCAGTTTACCACTTCACGTGAGGACAAGCAAATTGTGCGCATGCCAGTGAAGGAACACTCAGTTACATCACGAACCATAGCACAGCACATTGACTCTGTAACGCATCTGTCAGTGGCTGCGCGTACCATTCGACGCCGTTTACAGCAGAGTGGTCTCTCCGCAAGACGTCCATTGCTTGTTTTATCCTTGACGCAGAACCACAGATGTCTCCGCTTCCAATGGTGCGATGGAAGAAGGATGTAGGCGGCAGAATGGAAATTTACTGACGAGTCACGCATCTGTCTGCAACACCACGGTGTTCGGATTCGAGTCTGGAGACACCGGGGAGAGAGAATGCTGAACAGCTGCGTAATACACCGCCACAATGGTCCTGCACCGGGTATTATGGTATGGAACGGTATTGGATATTACTCTTACACTCCTCTATTACGCATTGCCGGTACTTTGAACAGCCAGCGCTACATCTCCGAGGTGTTGGAGCCAGTTGTCCTTTTCCTTACCTTCAGGGCTTGGCCACAGCCATATTTCAACAGGATAATGCACGACCACACGTGGAACGCATTGTCCAAAGGTTCTCCGTCAATCACCAGATTGAATTGCTTCCCTGGTCGGCTCGCTCTC
>BMAV01004249.1:291369-310352 GCA_019973955.1 Trichonephila inaurata madagascariensis | reverse complement strand
CTCCGTCAATCACCAGATTGAATTGCTTCCCTGGTCGGCTCGCTCTCCGGATCTTTCGCCAATAGAAAACATGTGGTCCATGGTTGCTCAACGATTGACCCAGATTTCACCCCCAGATGCCACACTAGATCTACTTTGGCAACGTGTGGAAGCTGCTTGGTCTGCTGTACCCCAAGAACACATCCAAAGTATCTTTGAATCAATGTCAAGGAGTGTGGAAGCGGTCATCTGCAACAATGGCGGCTACTCTGGCTACTGATTCTGGCAGGAACCACACTTCACAGAAGTCTATAAATTTAATCATTTGTTACTTGTTCAACATGTTATCTACAAAATAAATTTTGTCGTGCTATCTCTTGTCTTTCTTGGTGTTGCATTTACGGTGGCCAGCAGTGTAATTATATTTTTGTTAATGATAGAATTATATTTTAGTACAAATAAGAATATACATAAAATATAATTATTCATTTGGAACTGAACCGTAAATCAACCATTATTTGTTGCAAAACGAAAACCGGAATAAAAAAAAATTACGGTTTGAAGCCCTAGAAAAAATTTAACCACAATGCATCAACAACACATTTTACTGTATTGGGTTTCCACGTAGGACAATCATTTGATAATTTAGTAATAAATCAATGTATGCACAAATGTAGGATTCAACCAAAAAACTAGTTTGGGTGGAATTGCAATACAAAATCTTTCTGGTTTAATAGAATTTTATGGGAAGTTAGCAACAAATTATGGTTAGCAACTCTACTATACGAGGCATTGATATTTATTTGCAAAAGTAATCGGTGCCAAAATTTTTAGCGATATTCAGACTTGACATTTATATTAATTAGATCTTTTGTAACAAATTAGTTATTTACTAAAAAAAAGTGTGTATGTGTGTACTTATGTACGCACGTAAGATGTTATACTTCTTTGGCGTAACAAGATTAAAATTTTTCTAAAAATCTTTAGCAGGGCAATCTGGGCCAAAGGCGAAAGGCGGCCACGAACAGAGTTGAACGATACTAACCTTCAGTCAATTGGACCAGCCAAACCTGAGATAATCACGATTTAAATGAATTTAAACACCCCCGCAAAGGGACAAGGACCAATAACATCGGGGGGTTTCAGACTGTATCTGGAGATGAAGTGAGCCGAATGTGACATCTGAGAACTCATATTGAATGTCTCGGCGGGAAGAAACGTTCCTGAGAAAATTAAGACATCCGCCTGAAGAGCCTCCGAGTTATGGTCATTTTAAAATAATTAAAACATTTAAAAAAATTAAATTAAATAGAAGCATCGCACCCAGCAACTCGAAACTGGACCTGGTTGTCAGCAAACACAAGAAGAATCCATTAGAACCAGTCCGGAGTCTGTAGCGGCAAATGGGGCGGCGCTAGCTAGGGAAAGGAAAACGAAATTATCTCCCACTGGAGCGAAACAACTGTGACGTAAATGGTCACTTACATCTGATTACAACAATGACTGTCGTCTTTTTAAATATTTTAAGGGGACATGGTTTGATTTAAGCAAAAATTTTTAATTTAAGGATTTTCAAAAATTTTTTGTTTGCTTCCTATGTGCGTATACTATGTAAAACAGATTTTGTGCTCAACATTTCATAAAAAGTTAGCTATTTAATTTTTTAAGGAAAAAACCTAAAATTTCAGAAGTGATTTTAAAATGCTACTCCTCCTACAAAAATTTACGTACACACATGAAATTTGATTTACATGTACGTCCAACTATGCATAACAAAAGTTGGTATGGGTTTTGCGATAACACGATTGGTATTTGTACAATACTTCTTTTTATGAATCCTTATTGAAAATTCCTTAAAAAATTTGCAAATTCTAACTTCAATTATTTTTTAAAAATAAGTATTGCTTTGATTCAAAATAGCATACCAACTTTTGTTAAATGTACTATAAGCAATGGGTAAAAAAACATTCAAAGCATTAGGCACAATAGAAAAAAAGCCTTAGCATTTTAAATGAAGACAAACTAGTTATTTTACCTTTCTGAGATAAGTAAGTTTAAAGTTTTGATTTGTCATAGGGATGTGAATAAAAATGAATGTAAAAGCTTTCATAATTCGGCGTTTTTTAAGTTTAGAGATTTCAAATTTTTTGAGGTTATAGAAAAGTATATAAAGAATAATTTAGGCTAGAAAAATTATATTTGATTTTTTGACCGATTTTTGTCAATTGAATCGTACTGTGTCCTCTTAATCTTTTTATCACTGCTTTGTTGAAGGAAATAAATATTTTCGACACATTAAAGAAATTTTAAATAAAAAAAAGTTACATGTACCATATTTCGATGAGAATTTCAAAGACAAATTTAATTTTGTAAAAAGCATTGTTTTTCTATATAAACTAAACAATTAATTACAATTTATCAAAATGTTTAACACAGATCCACAACCCACTGGCTTATCTAGTTTACATGAGGAAAACAGTTCCGAAATTGCTAAAAACTTTGCTATTTAATCAAAAGTTCACTTTTTGACACATTTTTATTATGTCGTGTATTAACGTCGCCCTCTGAAGGTATACTAGGGATATAAAAGATCAATTTATTCAGCTTCCATAAGTGGCTTTTAAAATAATTGCTATTTTTCATAGGTTAAAATAATTTTAGAGATATTTTTAGATTCATATTTTATGAAAATATTTAGTTATTTAAAGACAAAATTTTTTGTTAATTTTACACAATGTAACATTAAAGTGAAATGGCAGTAACGTGTTTATAATTTGTTTGTAAACAACTAAATTTTTAGTTATTTTTAACCGGCATGTAATATATTCAAATATATCTAATAATTCAATTTTAAATTTATTATTTTTTATCTATCCATTAATTTTGTTTCTATGCATTAGGCTTTATATCGTAAAATACTTTCCACCTTTCAAATACGAATAATTTTTTTCATCACATGCTTTGGGAGTTTCAATATTGCTTCGAAGTTAATTTTATCTTGTAACATCTTTATTAGTAATACATTCTTGCAGAAAAGGTGTTTATCCTTCACCATCTTTAAAATTGCTAAAATAATCCATAAACAAAAAAAAAAAAAAAAAAAAAAACGAGTTTCAACTTAAGCAGAAAAATAATTCGATACATAAGAAATTGAGTCTCTACTTTGACGCCCTACTGCTAACAAACAATTAAAATCGCGTTCATCAGATTCAAAAATTTCATTCAACATAACATTAGCAAGAATTCCTCCTGTAAACCATTGCATGAAATAGAATTCAAGAGACTCGAATTCTACGTAAACAATTCTATTGAAGATAGGGATTATTACTGAAAAGTTATTGTAGTGCGTCATTGTGGAAAACACTTGAACAGAAATATATATAAATTTTTCTTTATTTCCAAGTGGTATTTCAAGCATTTGTACAGTTTCAAACTCTAGTACCAGTTAATAGATAAATTTATATATTCGACATTCATTTAAGTTTCTTTCCTATATTAATTTCAAATGACATTCCTCCTTCCATTTAATATTGAGGTCTAATAGAAAAACTATGAACATTTCTATTCAATAAACATGCTTTAATACATGAAGAGCATAAGAAACACAGCTCTATAATTAGATTCAGAAATTATAAAATTGTGAAAATCCTTGCGGATTTTTTTTATTTTTGAATAATGATAGGAAAGATTGTACTATTTTGCTGTTTATTCCTTTTGTAGGTTATATCTGTTCAAAATTTTTAACCAGGATGACTCTATCATAAGCTATTACATTTTCTTTCATCATGAAGAACGAGTTAAGTAAATATGCATTAAAAAAATTCTTTTTGTAGTATTTATCAAAGTTATTACAATAATAAGTTATTGTCTATTTTTCTACAACTATCCAAACACTTTATGAGTTATCAACTTGGAATTGCTTGCTCTATTTTTAGAAGAGTTATCTTTCATAAGAGCTCAGACATGTGACAATATTTTAAATTATTTTTTCCAAACAATTTCAAGTCTGAATATATGTCTTTACATCTTTACGATTACAGTAATTAATAATAGCATTGTAATTTCATTTCACACGTTTAGCTTTTTTTTTTTTTTTTTTTTTGATACTTTAATAGGAATTTGATAGAGATCAAAAGTATGAGATACCACTTGACATGAAAACAGATAATTTGAAAAAATATATAATCCACCACAACATAATATAATAATTATTACGATATTTCCATTAAGTCAATGGAAACATCGTAACCATGAGTCATTTCTCATCTGTTTGACTGTCAAATATCAAAATGCGCTTAATCGTCAATTCATTCTATTCATTAGTTTTCCTGTAACACAATTTTATTGGAATAACTGTACTATTTGAAACCGATTGAAAAGTAATCCTATTTTGTGATGAAATCAATCGTCCTGACATAGCGAGCAAGAAAACAACATGAAGGACAGGGCGTGGAAAAGAAATAATTTTCACTCGCATTTTCTTTTTGCTGTGGGATCAACAGTGAAGTCATCTTGGCGGAGGGAAGGAAGAGGAATGCAAGTGAGAATCTGTAGTCATTGGGTTCGTACAACTAGACTGCCAGTACAGTCAACTCTTTTGAAACGAAATCAATAGTATTCTTCCAAACGTAATAGGAACATACCACCCATTTTATTCACTCTTTATTATATTTGTATTTCTTGAATAAATTCTCGATAGATCGTGTTTTCTGCGATATGAATAAAGATTATAAGTTATGGGAGTTTGAAACGATCCGTATGGTTTCTAAAACAGGTGATAATTGGAATTATACGTCAAAACATAACTCTCCAATTAGCATGTATTCAATGTAACTTTTTTTGAAGCGACGAGTTTTTCCTGGTGATCAAAATAAAATGAGCCTGAAACGTCCAAGAATACTTTGTTTTTACAATGTGCAAGAAAGCATAATTGAAAAATGTGAAACGAAATATGTGGAGACATCAGCACTTTTTGAGAATGTTCAAAATGTATATTTTTTTAGTAATCAGCCTTTCTTAAGTTTTCTTTTATTATTGATCCACCAACACGATAACAGATTTTGAAACAACTTAAAAAAAATTCTAAGCAAATTTATGACTTGAAATTTTAAAAACAAACACTAAAAAAATCGCATTTTTGTTTAAGGTAATAAAACTTATGGATGCAAATATATAATAATAATGAATTATAAACAAAGAGTTGTGTGTTCCAAAATATTAAATACATTTCTTTTTTCTGTATTCTCCATATTATTTCTTTCATGGCTTAAACATCACTGTCCGAAATATCTTTCTTCATCATTTAGCATATTTGTGCTCAATAATTATTGCAACATAAGCGCAAAAAAAATCACGTTAAACATGAAACATTCCAATTTTTTTTTGTTTCTATTTAAAATGTTATTAGTGATGTTTTATAAATCAAAATTAATATTTAATACATGAGATGTGTGTGAATATAGATATAGATGAGATTGAAAACATAACAAACAAAAGAAAAGGATTGAAAAAAGAATAAATGATTGGAAAGACTTTTCAAACAAATTTTCTGCCATGTGTTAAAATAGGTTATGTTGATTCTAGTCAATATCCTATGCATTAATCAGTATGTTTAAAATGCTGATGTCTAACCATTTTTTCCCCTTTTTTGGACATTTAATGCGAAAAATTAAGAATTCTTTTTCCTTTTGATTATGAGTACATAATTGAGAAAACAGATGAGTATCTGGTAAGGATTTAAAAACATTTTCAAGTATTTTTAACCAATATAAATTTATTTTAGTATTTTAATTATCATTTAACTGAAATAATTTAATAACATTTGAGTTAATACTTACACGTATAAAAGATGCATATTTGAGAAACAGAACACAAACTTTAAATACCGTAACATATAAAAACATAGATAAGTTATTCTTTCATATCCTTCTCGTAGTCTCAGAAATATGGATCTAAATGCTAGATGATTATTATTTTTATTACTTTGAAAGAGTTCAAGTTTAAATAAACTTTCAAAATATACTCTTCAATTGTCAAAGATATTTAGCCAAAAAGGTTATTTGAAGCTGAATCGAATAATTAGGCAAAAACAGTATAAAAAATTAGACCTAAATACCTTGAGAATATGTACCCCCAGGAAAAATGAATTATAATTTTAAAAAAAATTGCCATTTTATAACTTACTTGAATCGATTCTTTCATGCTTTCTCCCGAAAATCTTGGAACATGCATTTAGAATATTATCAGCAGTTTATTTCACATATCTTTTCGTTTCAATATATTAAACATTTAGTTCAATTTTTAATTCGCTAAGGTTGTAAAGGGTGCAATGTTATGTATCGGGTATCGTTTTAAATATCTCTCAGAATAAAATTGAATACTTCTATCAACCAGTTACGTACACAGACTAATTTCAGGGAGGGGTTACATTTAAAAAAAATCATAGACGAATGCACCGAAACGCAGTTTTTATGCTAAAAATAAAAAATCTGTTCGTCTATGAGAGCCCTCAAACCCAACCTTTGTGTGTGTGTGTATGGCACTTAAATTAATTTGGATTCTACTTACTAAAGTGCCTAAGTAGAGTACAGCAACCCCATTTTATACTTCTTGTTATAAAGGTATTTTTAGAAGACATAACAAAGTATTTAAAATAACAAATTATAACACGGTACAACTCAGTCAGACTTATTCATTATTGGAATGATAGTTTCGTTCAGATCTACATAGTAACAGATTTGCTGGCGCGTTGTACGTGCAGGGGACTCCATTGGCCTGCACAACGTTTAGGCTATACGAGTTCATGCCCTCTGTTAATGAGTTGTCAAATTCCAATTTTACACCAAGAATCATATAATAAATGATAATCAGAAAAAAAACATGCTGCAATGGTTCTTTTTGAATTATTTTAACATTTCAACGCAATACTTGTGTATATACATATTAAAAATACCTAGCATTCCTTTCCCTGACAATAGAACTGCCAAACACTTTGAATTATATTGTTCGTCTTCTATAATAATCATGTGAAGATTATTATTTACACTATGGAAAAGCTGAAATTCGTAAAATATGCGCCCTGTATTCCTAATACTAGGAAGTAATAATTCAGCGTTTTACATTATCAAAACATAAATACCATTTTAAAAAATAAAAAATAATATACATAAATACTTCAAATTTCAAAAGTTTTGAGTTTAACATTCGATAAATAGTTCGATCTATGTCAGATTTTTCAGTGATCAATAATTCTTAGCTACAATTATGTCCATAAAAATTTAACTACAACTATGTCGTAAGAAACAAACGGGGAAAAATCTTTAAAGAAGTTTCAATTATATTCCCCCATTCGATTTAACTTTTAACTTCAGCAAAGACAGTCTACTTAAGGGGCGTTTTACATATTTTCATAAAATATATTCACTTCAGAATCTGGACCCCGTTTATTTATTAAAGGTGTGAAACTTCTCACTCCTTCAGTTCTTTACGTGCAAAGGGTAGTTGAGAGTCTCTTTTAGTTGAATCAAGTAATTGCGGTGCAGGAAACTGTTCAAAATAGGAAACTTAATTATTCAATCCCTTTTCAAAGTAAAATAATTCAATGGTAACAAATAGAGGAGGCATAAATAGAATCCCAAAAATCTTTACGACATTTTTAAATAAAATCAACTGTTTATCCGCTGAATCGTAAAATAGAGAGGAAGCACCTACATTCCTTACAGAGGGAGCTCACACAAATTAAAAGGCAGAAAATAAACCAATTCAATTGAAGAAAATAAGAATGAACTTGAGAAAAACGAAGCAAATTTGTTTTGAAATTTGATAACAGCGAATTTGAAAGAGAAGATAAAAACAAGATGAACATTTTCGTTTCTATAACTTTATTTTCAGAAACAAATTCTAACTAATTGTTCTAAAATTGAAAGTCAATTAATCATAATTTGAAACAATCTTGATACGTATTTTTATTACTATATATCAGGAATATAATATATCAGAATACACAGACTTGTATTGGAAAGTTTTTAATTTTGAGCAATTCCTAAAAACATCGTTACGTAAATCTGAAAGTAAATCTTGGACACAACAAACTTTATTGAACTATAGTTTATTACGCATGGAATACAAAAATACTTAACATAATACAGTCAATAAGTTTTACAAATGTAAATATACTTGGAATAGATTTCTTTAACAATTAAAACATTAAAATTTCGCCTAAAATTTTACATTCCTCACTCATACAGAGAGTAAAAAAAAGAAAAACGATTTAAATTCTTTTATAAGAGTAGTTTCAAAAAGTTGGAGTAGCTATTAATAACGTGTAATTAAACCGCATAAGAGTATTAATATCGAAAAATAAAAGTTTCTATTTTTAAACTTAAATATAGATTTCACAAAAACATTAAAGAATTTTTTAGTAGATCGGATGAATTATATTGACTAAAAAAAAAGCGTCCGTTATTCTTTCAAACGTTGATTGAAATTTTCTTTAAAATTCTATCATGGGCCATTGGCGTAAAATATTTTATAATTATAATTCAATCAAAGAACTTGCATTTTTAAATGATAAAAGTCGACAAGACAAATTTCAAAGGAATACTGCTTTACATTAAGGTATCCGTCTACGTTCGGAACCATGATTTTAAAAAAGCGCATAAATGGGTAATTTTCATGATATTTAGTGTCACTTAGATTAGAATACATGTATAAATTTGCTTTAAGGACATTTTGACCAAAAAAATTTATTTAAATACAATATTTTGGCAAAAAAATAACTTAGAATAACCTTTTTTCAAAATGTTCTCCTTTTGTGACAAATCTTTCTATTATATTAATATTTTGCCTGTATATAGCTCAGACCTTTGTACAGAGGCTCAACTATGTGGTTTTTGAAAAATTCACATTATTTTTAGAGTTACAACCATTTGAAATAATTATCGGCGTTTTTTTCTTAATATTTCTCCCCTCTGTTGTCGTAAAGCATGGATAAACCCACTTCTAAGCTATATATTTCAAAAATTCTAGTTGAGCCTCTGTGCAGAGGTCTGAGCTACATAAAGGCAAAATATTATTATAATAGAAGCATTTTTCACAAAAGGAGAATATTTTGAAAATTGGTCATTTTTTGTCAAAATATTGTACTTAAATAATTTTTTATTGTAATACTATTCTTAAAACAATTTTATATACATTTTCTAATCTAAGTGACACTAATTATCATAAATATTATCCATTTATACGCTTTTGCAAAATCATGGTTCCGAACGTAGTCGGATACCTTAAAAGTAAAGCTTCACATTAAATTTAAGGTTTTCTTATCATTTTGAGCACAGTCTTTATAGTAAAGTTTTTGAAGTTATGTCGAGAAGTTTTCAATTACCCTCTCCAAGAAAACTTGAATGTTTAAAACTTAGTCAATAGTCCAACTATACACACGGAAGATTTCAGATAGAAAATTTGAATATCGTTTAGTTGGTTTTATATTCAGAATTGAACTGTGCTAAATTTATAAAATAAATAAGAAGGATGCACCATTTGCATAAGAATGAGAATAAAACGAATGATTGCTTTGTAAGAAGAATTCATCAGGGAAATCAATTTAAGCTCATAAACATTTTCGTAAGTAAATTGCAATTTTCAATTCTTTTAATTTTATCTTTATTACGTATTCTGTACATATCAAGGTCGTCAGTGAATAGATTGATTCTATATTGCTATTAAAGTACTCAAAGCCTTCATTTATAATTAGTTGTCTCCTTATATATGTTTCTTTCTTAAACAAGTTTTTAGAAATCTAAGCTGCATAGTTCTTTCGAAATATTTCCAGTGAAATCTTTTAAAAGATCATTTGAAGGTACTTGGAGTTGTACAGCGATCACTTGTTAATATCATTTTTACTGCAGAGAGATAAATAAATCGTCGCACACTTTCAACTTCCTCAATAATTCTTCGTCAATTTATTTAAAGCAATTTTACAAAGTTTGAACTCTGCATAAAAGGAAAGGGTTTAAAAAAAATAAGAAATAAAGTGTTTGTTAATCCACATTACTACGCATGGATGATGGAGAAACAGAGTGAACAACAAAGGCATTGGTAATTAAAAAAACAGGTTTTAAACTACTCTTTTTACCCTTTTAAAACAATTTCATGGATGTAATTTTTTTTTATCTTTCATCAATAGAGACTAGGGTTCTCCACTTTAATTTAAGCAAAACAACAACAACAAAAAACGAGTCAAGGGCTTTTAGAGGATCCAATTACTATTTCTCAAGATTATTACTATTTTTTTAATTTTGTGTTCTATGGGGTAAATAATATCTCAGTTTGAAAAAAAAAGTACCATTAATGAACTTGATTCGATTGCAAATACAGTCACGTTCTTTGGAATCATTATAGTAAAAAAGTCATAATTTTATAACCTTTAGAAGGGTTCCAAAGAAAAATATGACCTTTATATAAAAAACTAAATATTTTTAATAAATCTCTCAAAAGATATTCGTGATCTTTGGGTAAGAATTTTGGAAGGTTCCAAAATACCTAAGGCGTTCTATTATACCTGACGTGACTTTTTGAGTTGAAGAAATAAAATTCAAGTGAAACATGGTACCGGCTTTTTTTTTCTTCCAGCGATAGAATGATATCTAACATTAACCTTTTACACTTAACCTGACGAATAAAATATTTGAAAAATACATTCAAAATTGCTTTTTTTCCTTTTCATATTTTTCTGCATGCCAAGCAACCACTACAATGCAGCCGTATAATCGTTCTGCCTAATTTATTATTCAATAAAATGGATGCATGTATTACTATCGAATAGAAAAACGAAGGAAAAAGAAAAATATTTCCATTGTTAATAAAAGAAATGTAATGTCAATGGGTACTAGTTGACGATACGAGCTAACAAAAGTGGAAAAAAGCCGTATTTGTTGGACAAGCGGAAACCAATCAGAACGAATATAGAAAAAGAAATGCAAGTGCTTCTTTGACATTTGAAATGACATCGTGTAGAAAAATGGTTTCTTCGGCGCTATTGACATTGTGATAGATTATTATTCAGTAGATATGGGTGGAAAAGAAGCAAATCTTTAAAAGAGCAATACGATTGGATCGCGCAGATACATTTCTTCATACAATGGGATCAACTGAAAATTTGTAAAATGCCGATTGTAACATGAAAGAGAAAAAAAAAATTCTTCAAAACTTATGGGATGACTCCAGAATGATTAGAAATGAATCAAATTATTATTGCACAATCAATAAAATTTATAGGCAGTAATAAAATGATTCAAATTTAATGGAATTTGTTAAATTGTGTTCTCTTAAAAAATCCTTATCTATTCAAAATGAATAAAAAGACAGTGAACATATTTTATATTTTGAGACAATTTTTTAATAATGAGCAATTCACACACTCACATTTTGAAGCAATTTAATAATTCTAGTTTCGCTGCAATTTAAATCTGAATCTTCTTTTTTTGATCAGTTTTCTGTGTTTTTCTAATACATATGTATAATTTTGAAAGAATAACAATTTAAAATTCAGCTAAGACACATTCATCTAAATTTTTTGCATTTCATTTGTTAAAAAAATATTGTGGTGTTTGTGTTTTAATAAAATAAAAAAAAATTCTTGAATGAATCATTCTTTCTAAAACTAGCAGAACGAGTAAACATCATTTTTTAGGATTGAATTTCAAACAAAACAAAACAAGAATACATTCATGAACCATTGTGGATAGAATATCCGTTACATATATATATCACTTGCTTCTTTACAAATCAACGCGTTTGATAAAAGAAAAAAAACTGAATTATTGATCGATATTAGATTTAAAAGAAGATTTTTTTCTGCTTTGAATCCTATGAAGGGAAATACTCCATTTTTGATTGTATTTTTATTATATTATCTGTTTTTGTGAATGAATGAGTGTAAAAGAAGGACTCCTGTTGAACGTCTCAAAGTATTTGAAATTGGACTTGAATCCAACCCAAACTCACAAATGAAGTGGATTCAACTCTCGGATTGAAATGAAAAACATCTTATTTAGGAATTGGATAGGTTTCCTTTTTTTCGAAGCGGAGATATAAAATTCACACACATAGGAATTATTGGGGTGGTTTCTGTGGATCTTAGCTGAACCACGGATACTCTTATTTTCATTAGCAATTTTATTCAGGCCATGATTTTCCTCGCATAAACACACAGTATTTCTTTGAAATTAAAAATTACCATTTTGATTTGCTTTATAATTAGAAGTCAGTAGAATGTTACTTCAATGTACATTTATACATTAATTTTTAAGCCATAACCCAAAATTTATTTGAATTCTTCGGTTCTGAATTCTTTGCTAAGGAACATGCAATAAAGGGCTGATTCTCAAATGAAAACAAATCATTAAATATGTCTAAGATATCGACATTTTCTGTGTGTCTTTTTTAAGAAGCTTCCTAGAAGGGCATATTTGCAATGTAATGGCAGTATTACTTTAACATGAAATTAGGCATTTCGTTTCATGTTTTGTGCAAGTGATATTTCCTTTCATATTTCATGCTTTGTCACCGAACATTCAAAATAGAATCCTACTTGTTTAACTGCATTCTTTTAAGGGAACATTTTTTAAAAATAGTTTGATATGCAATATTTGTTTCATTTCCAAGTATCAAATTCTGGTGCTACTGAAGACCCTCCCAGTAGAGGGGCGTTAAATCTGTCCAAGTTCAAAGTATTTACGTTGGCGTTGTGTGGAAATTAGAAGAGTGGGGTTCAGGTGTTGACCTCGTCCTTTAATCAAAGCTCGAAATTGAGTCCGTTGCCAATGTTCCTTCAAAGTGCGCCTTTAAAAAGCAATCCATCACCCTATGCATTTCGGAAATAATCAATTCCCCTTTCCCTCCCTTTTTTAGTAAAATATTTTTAATTTTGGCTTGACATTAGAGATAAAAAAATTTCTTTGTTTTAATCAGACTTCCAATTCAGCAATTTATTTTTTTTATATTAAAAAATGAGAAAGACAAGCAATTCCTCACAGTACATATATGACTGACAATTACTTACTATATTTATCTTTTTAGTTGCAAAACATTTTTCTCATATGGTATTAATGAACATGAATTTTTAAATTAAATAAATATAACGTAATGAAAGTTTTTATACATCCTGTAAATAAAATATTATCCTTTTTGTTCAACAATTTATTTTTAACAAGCTAATGACATCTTTTCGTGGTTAACGTTAGTAGAAAAGGCACATCCCGTACACTTTTTTCTCCTATTAATAAAATATTGCGTGCATACATTTATGGTATAAATAAACCATGCTGAAACGAGAAAATGATAGAAACGAATGGAATACCTAAATTACGATATTATTCCCTACCCTCTAAATCAGGGGTGTCAAACTCGCGGCTCACTACGGAACACAATAAATAATAAAACATCCAAATTTCTTCCGAAGTAGGAAAGATGGGAGTTGAGAAGGGATGTCGAGTGTTAGGATGCAAACATTCAATTTTTTTTTGTTCTTTTATTTATGTTCAGTATAATGTGTTATTCGAAATAAACCTACGTTTCTATAGATATTGATTTTTTTTCTGCGGCCCACCTAAAGTTAAACCTAGTTGGTTTGGCCCAAGTTACCTTTTGAGTTTGACACCCTTGCTCTAAATAGTAAAATTAATCATTCGGGGAAATTACAGAATTGGGGGGAAAATTGCAGAATCATTGCATTACGTAATGCTCCAAAAGCAGCCTCTTTAAAAGAGCGGGTGGTCAAGATTGTGGTACGTCTCCCTTACTCGATCGGCAAGATCCACGTCAACAGTGTGAAGTCGATCCAATCCATGTGCATTGAAGCGTGTGAAATGGTGAATGGGAAGAAGGAGCGTGAAGCGATGAGGCATTCGTTGGTCAAGGCTGACAAATGAGGATTCCACCAAAGGCATAAGAGGCTACAAATGCGATAGAAGGTCATTTCTTAGTTGATTCAATTTCTACTTTTTATTTATTTAGGCTTTTTTTCCCCCGCTTGATTTTCCAGCAGTGCCCGAAGCTGCTCATAGACAAGATTTCTTTTTACTCGATGTGCGGTCAGTTGTTAATGACTTGAAGCTGAATTAGCGAGCGAAGGTACACCGGTCAGGGTCGTTCAAAGGTCAGTAGGCTACAGTCATTAATCCTGTATTGTCAAGTAATGTTGTTTTGTTCATGAGAGAAAAATAAAGTTGTATGAATATTGATTTCTTACAGGCGAATAAAGAAATGAATCCATGACATTTTTATTTCAAAAACATTGTAGCAGATGTTACGAAAAATTAAAGTTCCTTTCTTAAAACATTCCAGAGGAAAAATATCTGATTTCAAGTCGATAAAAGTTCGAAGCTTTCTTTACACACTCATTTTTATAGATATGTTTCCTTACTTTGGTTCAGAAAAAAATTTTTTTTTTCTTCATAAAAGTAACGTACATTTTTACGGTCTTTAAATTGAATAACAAAAAGTTTCAAATATTTCTGAAATTTCAAATACATTTTATTAAGCTTCACGGAGTTATTTTTAAAAACACAGCAGAAACATATCAGTTCTTAATTGTTATCTTCATATGTTTCATTTAGCTTTCAATTTTCTAAAGAACGTTTACTGTTTTAAAACCTTTTTGGAATTGGTTTCTTCGCATCAATCCATTGAAAAGCTACATACATTATTTGAATATAATTTCAAGACGCCTTAATCTACTATATTTCAATGTGTTTTTGATAAATTTATTTTATTTTAAAATTAATTATTTTTATAAGAATATTTTTTTAAAATTTCATCATATATATTACTCAGTTCTATAATTAAATAGTTTATTTTTTAAATGGATGTATTCTATCTAGCACATACACACTTGTCCAGTTGACTCTATATTATTTGATGAAAAATTTATTTCTAGCCAGCACACACACAAATGCTTCATTCTACTTATTCCCAATTTTTCTTGGCATATTCTTATTACTAAAGATATACTTTAGTTTTTCTTTTAAATAATTCAAATACTTTGAATTTTTTCTACAAACATTTTTTATAAAGTTCATACTTCAATCCCATTTTTGATAATTTACTTAAATAAACATATGTTAAAGATTAAAGTAATTTTATGTGGCACAAGTTTATAATACCTAATATTATTTTTTCTTTCTTTCTTTTTAAACATATTTTTAGATTCAAGAAGTATTTATTCCTCCATTAAAAACGAAACGTGAGGAAATTCCAGTTTTCTTTTCATTACGGGAGTTCAGTTACTTGAAAAGAAGGATATCAATAATTCGAAAAGACAGCTAAGTGAAGCCTTCAAGTCATGGATGTGATAACAGAAACGATCAGTCAATGAAAAAAAAAAAAAAAAAAAAAAAAGAAGAAGAAGGAAAAGTCCCAGGTTCTTCGCCTCTGGTATCCATCATTTCTCAGAACAGAGATCATTCCAACCTATCCACAGGCAGTCTTCTAATCCCTAATGCAATTTAGTAAGAACAACTAAAAACATTGAGAAATAATAAAATCTTCCAGTTAGAAAAATTAATATTCAAGGAAAAGAAATAAAAAAAGACAGAAACTAGAAGGAGAAAAATAAAATAGAGGTTCATAAAACAAGTGTTCGGAAATAATCTAAATATTGAATGATATCCAACTTCTAGAAAATGACTGAATAAAGAAAAAAAAATAGGTACGAGTTTCCTTTTATGTAATAAATAAGCCAATTTATACTTAAAGAAAATTTCAAGTCATATGAAGCGTTACAATTTTTGCAGCATGTCTAAAATTCTTTGTATATTTTTTCTCTGTAGAATTAATTTTTTCATTGAATACTTTTATAAGAAAAGCAAAACGACTTATGTTATTGACGAATGAAAACTTAAGCAGCATGCAATTTAAAAAGTACTTTACTGAAGAAGTTATAAATATGCATTAAATATTTACTAGGTATGTAGTTTATTTGATGAAATTAATATTGATTTTTTTAAAATGTGATATTGCTTTGTGATCAGAATTTTTAGTGAAAGTGCACTTGCTACAAAAAATCTACTAACACATACTCAAAAATAAATACTTTTGAAAATGAAAATTTTATTCGGCTCTTAATTCACTCAATTGTGCCTAAAAAAAAACTCCTAAGAGTTTTTGGTCAACAGTTTACTGAAGGTGACGTCATGTGGTTTATTGCATTCACAAGCCACTCAAACGTATTCTATTCATCATCCCATGCATCCAATGAGCTTCTTTTTCGTGTTCAAAAGAAATTCGTGATATTTTTTTCTCTTATTTTTGATACTAAAGTATTTTAACAAGAAACACTATTTTCTTTCAAGTAGTGTTTCAAAAGCTTTGAAATTTCTATTCCCTCCATTCAGAAGTTGGTTTATCTAACGCAAATCTTCCCTCGCCTTTAGCGGAACACTCCGATGTCGAGGGTAAATCCAATTTCGTTTTTCCAATGCACATTTTAAGTTCATTTTCAAAGAATCCGCTCTTTCATCAAAAGACAGTTTGGCTTTTTTCAAAAGCTGTAAAGGTCGTTAGAACCATGTTTTATTTTTCAAGCCAGAATGAAAATTTTTACCTTAGTATTTTTATCCAGAATGATATTTATTTTGAGGACAAGATAAAAAAGGTAGAAACGTGTTTATGAATGCAAGTACTTGAATAAAAGAAATAAAAATAATAAAAATCTACTCTCTAAATTTTCTTATTGATTTCAAACATTCCACGATGCATAAAAATGCCACGATTGAGTTTTATTTCTGGATGATTCCGAAAAACATAGTTTATCTTTTCATACTTAGATCACTTCATGAAACAAATGATTTCAGAATTCGTCCTCAAAAATTGCTGGAATACTATCCTTCAAAAAGATGAAATTTGGTCGCTTTTACATAATATGTTATTTCACTCAAAGCTGGAAAATATTGAAGTAAAGGTTGATGGCTCTTAGAGAAAAATGGAGTCTATTACTTAAAAAAATGAAGACAAACTAATTCTCTCTATATATACAAGGAGTGGCTCTTAAATAACGAGACTGACGCTGTTACAGAAGAAATAAGAACGCGACAAACTGCTATTGAGCCTGAAGCCTTCTTTTTCGAATACAGTACTTTTCATTTCTATAAACAAATCTGAAGAGTTGTAGTCTTCATTTGCATCAAAGTTTTCTTTTATTTGTTTGGCCGGAAAAATTAGAAGTAGAACAATAGATCACCGAGTTGTGAAATTTCACAAGAAATCTGAAAAAATTGCTACTGAGAATTTATTGAAATAATGTATGACAAAATGAAGGTTTATCGCATGCACGTGTTTTTAAATGGCTTAAGTGTTTTCAAAATGGCCGAAAAGACGTAAAAGATGATCTCCTCCCGGATCGCCCTTCCACGTCAAAAACGGATGACAGTATCGAAAAAATCGGTAATTTGGTTTGAGCCGACCATTAGTGAAGTACTCGTGCGATTGCTGCAACTGTATGAATTGACAAAGATTACGTACGGCAAATTTTATATAAGAATTTTGGCATGCAAAAAGTCTGTGCCGAAATGGTGCCTAAAATTCTCATATTTAAACCACAAGAAGCTCGCAAAGATGTCTGCACTGAAACTTTGAATGCCATTGAAAATGACCCAAAATTATTGAAAAGTATAATAACGTGTGAGGAATCGTAGTTTTTTACTTATGATCCTGAAATGAAGCGCCAATCATACACAGACAGTGCTTATCCACCAACAGCCAAAAAATCTCCATTGAGCCAATCCAATATTTCAAGCAATGTGATGATTGGTTTTTCGACATTCAAGGGATTGCGTCCCTTCACTGGGTCCCTGAACGTCAAACTATTAACCAATATCACTTCCTTCGCGTTCTTGCTGAACTTCGTGAAAGAATAAGGAAGAAACAACCCGAAATGTTGAGGGACAAGTCTTGGGTTCAATGCACCGACTCATTTCGCATTGTTTGTCAAAAGGCTTTTAGCCAAGTACAGCATTCTAGCATTAGAACATTCGTTTGATTGGCTGCATCTCGGGCCATGCCACTTTTATCTAAGGTGAACTCTGCATTAAAAAGAATATTATTTGAGTCCGTTAAAGATAAAAAAGAGAAAGCGTCCTGAAGGAGCTCACACAAAAAGACTTCCAGCACTATTTCAATCAATGGAAGATTCACAAGAAGCATCAGTCTCTTTATTTAATAAGCGTATATAGTTAATATTACTCTATTAAGAGACAGAAATCAGAAGAATATTAAAGATAAATATGAAATCTTAAAAACAGATATTGGAATTTAAAACAAATATATATATATATATATATGGATATTCTGCAGTATTTTAAATATTGCTGACTTAAGACAGCTCTTATATATAAAATAATAATATAATAAGTTATATTATTATTATTATTATTATTATTATTTACAGTGAATTGTCAGTAGAAGAGTATAAATTTCCTTGTTAAATGACGCCAAAAATGTATAGAATGAGTAATTGAAAAAAATGTTAATGATCCTTTAAGAGAAAAAAATTATAGAAAAGGAAAAAGTTAGAGCAAAATAGATTTTTGAAAATTCTACAACTTCACTTTGGGTTCAACAGCATCTGTTTATTTATGCCATTGTTATTGAAAAATTCAAAATATAATTCAGTCATTGATTCGCGATGATACAAGAAACATAAGAATTCACATTAATAAATAGCGTCGCAAAAACATTTTTTTACCTGATTTTACTTATGCAAAATCAAAGTACACAGCAGCTTATTAGTGCGGGCTTAAAAAGTTAATAGGCAGTTCCTTTCTATGTTAAATACTTTTTTTTCAATCACTAGCTCAGGTGTCGTCCTCGTCACTTGACCGTGGTTCAAAATGACAAGGTTCGTCGCCAAAAGCCCTCGAGTAGCTGTGAACAGTGTGACGTTAATATTCACTCACTCACCCATAAAAGCCTTATGAGAAATTTTTCTTCCTTGGAGAATCGGAATTTGT
>BMAV01004249.1:239419-290969 GCA_019973955.1 Trichonephila inaurata madagascariensis | reverse complement strand
GAAAAAAAATCAAGGGCTATGGGGTGTGTCCGGACCCCTAGGACACCCCCCTTGTGTGCACCACTGATTAGTAATCATATGAAACCGTTTACTGATGCAGAAATTGTGAAAGAGTGATTCTTAAATGCTTCCAAATTAGAAAAATTTAGTGATAAAAATAAAAAATATAAAAATAATAATTAAAAAAAAAAGCAAAATAGGAGTTTTAATATTTTGATCAATTTCCACATTTTAAATTTTCTGTTTTATTTTGGTCTTAAAGCTTTTCTCCCCTCTCCCGCTCTTCCATTCTTTTTGATGTTGCGGCCCGCGTGAAATAGTCAACATACGTATGCGGCCCGACTGAAAAAAAAGGTTGAGTACCCCTGATCTAGATGCTCGAAGATTTGAAATGTAGATATCGTGATGTTAATTGAAATACTATTGACACACCACATCCAGGCATTACTAATTGTTAAAGGTATTGTTTTCGTATTAAGTAGGAATACTGCCACAATCCAGATTAGCGTTAGTGTCGAGGCTATTCAATCTTCTATAGTTCATTCAGAAAAACTTCTTGATGAATAAATACCTCATTTCCAGGAATGAATTTGAATGAGTTTTTTCTTAACTATTTTTACGATTAGAATTCCCAGAAAATGTAATAAACATGGCTTATTAGATTGTGGATAGGTTACAGGAATAAATAGGAAATTTTCTCAGATAATTTTGTAAATTAAGTTATTCTAAGTGCTTGTTTTAAATAACGCAGAGAAGGTATTTAGTTTTGACGATTCTTACCAAAAGTTTGACATACTAAAACTGGAAAACAAGAATAATTAATTATTTTCCATCTAATTCTATTTTAAATCCTATTATAAATTTTGAATTTCTTGGTATCTGGCAAGCTTTACAACTCAAGTAATGTTATACATGTTGAAGACACAGAAATAAATATTGTATGGATAATGCACTTATAAATCGCCAGCAATATGTAAATAGTGATGAAATAGTGAGAAGAAAATGATAACATTTTACTGAAGGAATATCCCCAGAAGCATAGAAAAGCTAACCAAGTTAAAATAAATTCAACTTTTATGCTAACTTATTTTAGACTGTAAATATGCAAAAAATTTTTTAAAAAAAATAAACACAAAAAAACAAAGCTATTGTGTAATATTTAGGAGCTTTACAAAATGATATTTAGTTCAAGAACACTATTAAAGCATCCAATATTAATAAATACTATTCAATTCAGAAAACAAATTGAAAATCCATAACTTCGTTGTATCGGTGATTGCACATCATATTTAGGAGGAAAAAAAATTTATGATTAAAAACTCTGTAACCAAAAGTAAAAATAAAATCGTAACTATTAGCTTAGATTTTTTTTCTTTCTATGATAGTTGAACTTATACCGAAAAAAGACGAAGATAATGATTTTTAGTAATAATTATGCAATGTTTTAGATCCCCTTTTCTAATGTTATCATGTAAATACAAATCAACACATAAATAATATATAGGAATAAAAGGCTATATCCTATGAATAACTCAGTATAAAATATATGACATCTTGTCTGAAAAAACAATAAAACGTTTTATCTCTTATCAATGTTCAAATTACCTGAAATGAAGTAAAGCATACATAATATATTCAAAGCTCAACGAACTTTGAAGCCAACTATTTATGGGTGCATAAAGCTTTCAAACGAGATAGCAGCATCGATTTCAGAAGACAGCCTATCATATGAAAGTTCACCAGCAGAGTGAAGAAAGAGAATTCGGAAGTTGTAAATAAGTGAGAAAGAAGTTGAGCATTTTACACACTTTCCGCATTTATTCACTATTTACTGTGCAAAAATTAACTCCAGTATTTTCATTGTGATACGGAAAAAAAAAGAGATAAGTCACAACGACGCATGCGCGACGTCCTTCAATTAACTTCCAGGCGACCGCAGAGTATAAATTGTGGTGGTGGGGAAGTGTAGATAGGTATGAGGCAAGCGGACAATAGGTTCTTACTGAAATTGGTATGGTCCTCCAAGATGTGCAAAGGGAGAAAGAGGAGGTTGAATTCCAAGGCATATATAGAAGCGATCAAATCAAATTTCGCTTTCTCGGTTTTTTTTCTCTCCTGCAGCCTCTTCCTACTTCTTGACTTCACAGGAATACTCAGATTAATTAAATTTTGAAGTAGTCTAGAAAAACGGGAAAGAGAGAGTGGGTATTTAATGAGTATTAACGTTGTTTTTTCTTTAAAATGTTCTTTGTAAGAGAGGAAGAACATACTTTTTTCTTTGAAAATATTATGTAGAAGGAATAGAAAATGTATTTAAAAAAACCCTTTCTTTCGATAGAATAAAATAAATAGTAAAGTAGCTATATAGAAGTAGTTACTCATAGAACATATAGTAAGAAAAAAAACACACATTTTCTTAACACAATTAAATTTTCCTTTGCTAATGAGGTGAATCAACTATAATTATAAATTACAAATACTTTGATTAAATTAAAAAAAAAATTCTATAACAGACCATTAAGAAAAAAAAAGTGAGCTCTACGAAAATTTTATAAAAACAGTAATATCTATAATGAGTGAGTATTTTTAATTGCAAATTATAAAATAAGGATTAATTTTCAATGCAAGATTTCTGAGTAATATTTATAAAGCTGTTCCTTTAACCAAACCTAAAATCCCATTGACCTTCTTAACTCCCGTCCAAGTCAATACGACTGTTGATACATTTAATAAATATACATTCACGATTAAAAATTGTGCTTAACGTAGAAGCAATTTCTAACCAAATGCTCATTTGAAGAGAAAAAATCTATGTTATTACGAGAACTAAATACTACTTCACATATTTTCCTAAGTGTAATGTTAATATCATAAGAAAGTTGATGCACTTATTTCTTTCAAGTTCATGATATTAAATGTTTCCGAATTTTTTAAAATGTATTTTTCAATAAAAATAGTTGAAAGTTGCCATACTTTTATAAGCGCAAGTAACTCTGGCATGGTAGTATGAAATTGTACGCATTATTTTAAGATTAAACAGCATTTTGTTGATGGATTATATTACTAATTGACTATTCAGAATTTGATATTTTAAGATTCTCGTAATACTTGGATTATTTCGTATAAAAAATAAGTAACAATAATAAATTTATGCTCCTTTTTCTGTCAAGCTTTTAAAAAATATGTACTAAAAGTGTCTTCTCGACCAAGGCCTACGTTGGTGGATTTTCATGATGCAAAAAAATCGACAGGGTCCATGTCGTATGATTATGTGGCATGTCCCTCGAGTACCTGTTTGGCTAGAGTTCTCTCGGTAAAATTCAATTTCTTGTACAATTTCGCATCGTCCGAGCTCAGGTGTCTATCTGTGGGGTGGGAATTGGGCGTGAAAATGACATTGTGGCAATTGATATCCACCCACTAAAAAGTGATACCAACTCCCGGGGAAAGTACTAGGTCTGCAATGGTAATTACCAATCCATTTGAAAGGAAAAAAAGAGTCCTATGTATTTTGAGGTTAATAAAGACACTCTGCAATCCATAAAGTTGGGATGAGTTTTATAAAACTCAATGGAACTTCAGTTGGTTTCGAAATATTCTATCGAGAATATTTTATGATAACTATAGTACTTAGTGCATATGCTTTCAAATTCAAAGTAATATATTATGTTAAATAGGCCATATTAATTATTGAATGCTTCATCTTTGAAAGCACATCATGTTAGAAATGCAAAATAAAATGCTTGTGATAAAAATTGGTAGCATGATAAGGTTGTAAAATCACTTAAATTCGGCATTAACATTTTTTTTATTTGAAATATAATTCACCTGTGCGAAAGTACTCAAATTATATATGGGAAAACATTTTATTTATTATTTTCTTAAATATCGCAAGAAAATAAAAAGAATATTATTAGTAAAATGAAAATAGTAATGAAATATTGAAATATATGAAGGGAATAAGTTATAAAAACAATTTCTTATATTCCTAACACACTTTGAAGAACTTAAAAAAAAAACTTCTTTAGAGTCATCGGAGTATTAGGTATCACACTGGAAAAAACTTTTGGGATTCTACATTTTATCTAAAAGCTCCTAGATGCATTATTTAGAAAACTTTTCCAGCTCTGAACTACGACTGTGTCAATTAACTAAGTTTTCTACCCATTTCTTTCTTCTCCAATCTAAAAAGCGTTGAGTGGAAGAAACGAACTTATCACTCGCTTAATGTTTCATTTCCTAATTCAACGAAAGGCCAATTAATCCAATTGACAGCGGATCCGTTTGGGTGGACTGGTGGATTTTTTTTGTCTCTATTTTTACAGTGCAGCACCCCTTTAGGACAATGAACTATTACCCTTAACGGTACTTTTATTTTTCGAGTCAATATAAAATTCGCCCACGCTACCCTAATATAGTTAGATGAACTAAAATAGTAAAGTAGGATTACAACAGGAAATTGGTGAATATTCCAGCTACTATTTGCAATAAAGCATTGCTTGCTTTGAAAAACTTGGCATTGTAAGGAAGATATATTCCTAACTTTATTGTAAGATACAGGATACAAGAAAAGATTCTTATAAATTTTTATATATTTATGTTTGTATATTAATTTTTGAAAATATAAGGGACAAGAAATGATAGGGGATAATTTTTGTTCTTCGGGATATTTTCTATTCGAAACAGCATTAAACAATTGATAAAATTCAAGAAAGGGTTCATTTATGATATTCAATTTATAACGAAATCTTACACTAAAAAGAAATTAAAAATATGTTTCATAATTTCTGATTTAGAATTAATTACGATAAAATTTTAGTCAAACGTTTATTGACTAAAATAGTGATTAAAAATGAATTCAACTCAAAAACTCTATATCAAAGTTCATTAATCCATCCAACTTTATGTAACTAAAAAGAAATGCTGTGTTGTTAACAATTAGGCTGATGTAATTTTCAAAATACTATGAAGATGGATAAAATTTTGTCTAATACATTTTCTGTAATTACTTCCTCATCAGTTGATAAAAACAAAAATTCATTCTAAGACTAAATGAAGAATTATTGAGTCTCTTATAATTCTGATATTTCTATGTAGTAGTGAAGGGAATATGAAGTTGAGGGAAATAAACATAGAGCTTTTTCACTCCTAAGGATTTTTTTCTAAGAAATGCTTTAGTTAACATTCCCACCCTGGTCCAAATGTGTCGATTGGAAATTGACGCCAAAGGAGTTGTTGCAATCCATAAAATATGCATTGAGGCTGAAGTAAACCAAGGACTTTGGCGGTCAATGTGTGGGGACTATAGAAATTTAATACTTCAGTCCTCGTCAACAGATTAGAATTCCTAAAGTTAGATTGGTTAGGCATAACTGCATCAAAAAATGGATTCCGAATCAGAGAAACGATTCTCATGGATTTCTTGAAACAAACTCTTTCATAATTTCTCCAATGCTTTCAAGTTAAGGAATATTTTAAATATAATTGGAATATTGTGAAAAAGATTAGAAAGTCTCTAAATAAATCAGCATTTAAGGACTTTAGCTGACTTGAGGAGAAATGTCTTTGATTTTAGAAGAAATTTAGAAAATAGATTGCAATGGAATCAATTCATATTCTCTCATTTAGTTTGTTTCTGGTGAGGATGTCATAAATGTGCCCTGTTCAAGTCGAAATATATTTGAATTTTTTTTTTTTTTAATTCTTGATCCGATTGAAACCAGCACAGTTTCTCGATCCCTTTTGATTGTGCTAATATTTCAATGACTTTTCCACGATTTTGTACATTGTTCGTATAGAAAGATGAAGTGAATGGATTTCGATAGGCCATAGTCAAATTATTCTTAATAAGAAATCATTGAATCACAGAAAATGATACTTGAACACGTGGCTTAGATTCACTAATTTAAGGAGGAGGAGATGAACATTTACAAAAGGTCTTGAAGGAGAATTCTTAATACATTCAATACTTTGGTAGTTCTTTACATCCTACGCAAAGATACTTTTCATACCCTAACGAGACTGTTCACTAGAATAAAAATAATGAAAACTGCTGCAACATATTTTCCTAAAAAATATTTACATTTTTAATTTGCTGTCAATATCAAAGAAACTGTTCTCACGTTACCAGAACTTCTCATTCCCACATTCTTGGGTAATTTTGGAAGTGGATTCCACAAATGTCGTTTATTATTCGAAATGTCCTCATTCTGTTTAGTTCAAACACAATGATGCAAAAATAAAAAAACAGATACGTTTCGCAAAATTAGATGTCATCGGTGCATTGACGAAAGCGGAATTACGGTTAATACTGGCCGAACAATTGCATTGCTTAAAAAACAACATCAGTTGTACAAGATTATTGTACTATTTCATGTAATCGAAATTCATGCGTATTTGTGTGTGTACTCAGATTAGGAAAATTTCCCATGCCTTTGATAAAAGCAGATAATTCAAAGTGCAAACAAGCGAATGAGAATCTATTGATATATTAATAAAAATATATGAAATCAAAATTAAGTACATAGATAACGTAACGAAAATCATACTAAGTACAATAGAAACTATACAAAAAAAGATAAAAAAAAATAGAAGAGGAAATTTTAAACAAGTTAAATGAATATGTATAAGAGTTGTATCCCGTTTATTATTGAAAGACATATTTTCAATTTTGTTGCTTTCTATACGTTCTTCAAGTACATCGGATGAAGACAGGAAAAAAAATTTCTCTCTAAACAGAGAAATAATGAAAAGTAGAGAAATGACATTCACAGAAAGTTAAGATAATATTTCATTAAATAAATGATATACTGGACATGGTTTAGGTCATAAAATATACAGCATTGTATTTTGGTAATAAATCCAGAGGGTATCTTTATACATATGACAAAGAAGTCTATAGACAGTACTTATTCGAATCGAAGCCACCATCGATTCTACGTCACATCTCACATTCTCAACGAACTTTTAAGAAAAATGAAAAATAGAGTCTCAAATGGTTGATCGATATCCAGTTTTATGAAATTAAAATCAATTTGAAAAGAGAATTCATAAGAAGTGAATCATTAGTTATTTGACCAGCATTTTCAACCCATACATGAGCCTGTCACTGTCACATCCAACGAATTTCTTTTCCTTCCATTCTCAGCCACAGCTGATTCTCAATAGCATTAACATTGGGAAAAAAGTGTGGCTTAGATTCGAGTACATACGGTGTTTAGAAAAAATTTATTTTTGTGAATACAATATGAAATTTATCTAGCCTTTAAAATTATTCAATGATAAATGAAAATATGCAAATTGAACAAGCACAAAATATTTTTTAATAATTAAGACTATTTGAGATCCTTCAATCAAATTAAATAAACAGGCATGCATCAAATAAGATGAAGAAACAGTAGAATGGCAATTCAACCCATACGTAGGACACGATATGTTTAAAGTAATAATTTTTTATAATATTTATTAAGATTATTTTTGCATTGTAAGATTATTTTTTCACGGAATATTGCAGGTTTTGAAAATGTTCGTAAAGAAAGTAATAGACCGTCTCGATGTAATATGGGAGATAAACTTTGAAATGAACAAAAACTGTACAATTCTGTTGGTGCAAGAGTTCGAATTACTGAATGATAGTCTTTCTTTCATTTTTGATGTAGTTTAATTCAACCACTTCTTATACTAAATAGTAGTGATCCGTTTCGTCTCAAACTTTATGAGTAAATTTTTTCTTGTTTCATATGGTAATAAAGTCTAATAACACAATTTCTTTTGGTAAAAGAAAGTTTTAAAAAATACTTTTATTTTTTAGGTGATTTAAAAGTTATTTTCCTTTTCAATGGTGATACGAAGTTTTATTTTACATTTTTATCCGTGATAGTTATAAAACTCAACTAAAAATACTTAAGAATGTTTGAAAGCACAACATATACAGTGTTCTCCAATTGTACTCTTATTTATAAATACAAATCACGAAATGAGAGAAGGAAGATTATTTTCATGAACATATACAGGATGTCGTTCGCACTTTATGGAAAAGATTTTGTAATTCATTTTCTCGTTTGCATTTTAAGATAAAACTTTGGCCACTTCAGAATAATCATCCGCTAATGTTTTCTGTTGATTGGAATATAAAATAAAAGAATTATTTCAGAAATGGCTTCTAAAATTGATATTCGGCTCGAAGGTTACGTATTTGCACTTTCCGAGGAGAAATGTTGGTATCAACAAATTATAAAGAGGCGTAAAAATTTCGCTTATTACATTTCTATAAAAGGTATTCATAATATATTAAATTTGAAAGGGGAAAAACGTCTAGCTGAAAGTCAAAATGAAAACATGGCCACGAAACTTCATTCCTAAGACTGTTTAAACGCAGGCAACTGATCCTAAAAGAAAATGCGCCTTCTCAAAGATTCATTGCATCGAAATTAGGATTGTCTTCTGGCACTGTAATTAAAATCCTTCATCAAGATTTAATGTAAAAAAAATTTTTAAACCAAAAGTTCGTCTCCTTTTTTAAGAGTAGTCGGTATCTCCTATACAGACAATGTTAAATTGAGCTTTTTTATGTACCTTTCTCTCAGAAACTGTTGAATATAAAAACTTCAAATTTTGTCTGTATATTACTTATGCTTATATATTCATACTGAAGTGAGATTTTTTAAATATATTGTTTAGTTTTTTCAAAAAATGCAACCTAAAAGTATCACTATGAATTTTTTGAAAATTGTCATTTTTTGTTGCGATATCTGGTCTATGGCCAAATATTTTGGAAATATCTCAAAAGTCTCACTTTAGTATTTATAATTACATATCAGAAATATGAGGGAAAAATTGCAGACACATTTATACAGAAGATTCTAAGAAAAAGGTACACGCAATTTTAAAAACATCGTTTTGAAAAAATTGCATTTTTAATATAAAATGTCACTTCATCACAAAAATTATGAATTACAACATGTATTTGTCCCATTTTAATAAACATTGTCATCTTCTCACAATGTATTTTAAGTAAAATAGGAAACAAAAAAGTCTTAAATTGCCCAGAAAATACGAACATAGCATTTTTCAGTTTTTATCTAACGAGATATTTTGTAGCATTTGTGTGTGTGTGCATCATTTTTCTCAAATTCTGTATCAATTTTTGAGAACTTTTTGGCTTTGATGCATTACAAACATCAAAATTGACCATAGAGCATCCTAAATATAAAGTGAAAATGTATCAATATGGTTTTGGTAGGAATTTGTGATTATACGACATTTCAAAGTTTCCGTTAGGTTTTTGTAAGTTCACATGCAGACACAGTTTCCAAAAGTTTTAAAATTCAAAAGTTTCTCTAAACTGGGCAAATGGTTTCTAAAACAGCCCAAAATAAAACTGTTCTTATGTTTTAAGCATGAAATTTATGTATTTTTATGTATGTAACAAGCTTCTCGCGACAATAAATATCACACTTTATGTATCATGTCATACCTTTTTCTCAGAAACTATTAAACATAAAGACTCAAGATTTTGACTGCATATTAATTAGACATTTATATTTATACTGAAGTGAAATGTTTTAAATATATTAAACAAAATTTTGGTTCACCGAGCATCATTATGAATTTATTGACAATTGTCATTTTTTGTAACGATACCTGCTTTCTAGCTAAATGTTTTAAGATAATTTCAAAAATGTCACTTTTGTATATACACAATTGCATTTAAGTAACATAGAGATATCCATACAGTAAATTTACACAATTTTAAAAATATAAATTTTAGAAAACAGTAATTTTTACAAAAAAATCTTACCTCGTCAAAGTAAGTATTCTGTACTACCTACTAATCCGTGTTCTTACCTTATTATCGATAATTAACAAATATTATCTTTTTTTATCCATTACTTGATATGAAATTAGTTTTATAATTATTTCGAAGAATTTAAGATTATATTCGATGCTGGTAATATATAGCTATTATATCTATGTCAGTCACAGTGCAATATTCAACATAGTCAGCATTCAATGTCCCATCTACAAGCAAATGTAATATTTTCGTGTTCACAAATATACGTTTATTGAAAATTTACTAAATCATGGCACATTTTGAAATAATCTACAATAATAACTGATTAAAACTATATAAATTTAAGTAAAGAAAACTAAATTTATATATATATATATATATATATATATATATAATTAAAAATCTGTAAAAATTAAATATAACTTTTAAATCACTAAAACCACAAAAATAAAACTTGACCCTAAAAACTTTTTAGCAAATCTAACATTTAAAAACTTGCAGTTTTATACTGTTATCTAAAGTTAATTGAATTTGAATAAATAAAACAAGTAGAGGCTTTGCAACTTTTCCCCAGATTTAAAAAGACAATGTTTCTATTTTGATCTGTCAAAGTGGGCGTGGCACAACAGCTGATTATTTTTAAAAGTCATTTTGACATGCTTCTAATTCATAAAATAGCAAATATATTATATCACTGGTTAGGTCATGAATTGGAAATTTTAGAAATATCAAAATCTCGATAATCTGTGGATTTTTAGCCTACTGATTAGTCTTGAAACACATTGCTGAAAGAAAAGCAACTTGTGTTGAAAATTATACACACATAATATAGCAGTCGAAAAATGGAAATTTGTGGTAACATTCGATCAGGCAGAGGTATATTAATAAAATTTTCTTTTCCCAAAGGGATTCCTGATAGTTGCAGGATATTTTAACAATGGCAAATTAAAAATCAAAAAAGTCTCAAGTAAAGCCAAAATTAATTTACTCTACTATAGGCAGAATATTTTAGAACCAATTTTTGAAAAAGAAATTCCAGCCTTATATGGAAAAAACATTGATAAAGTTGAGCTTCTTATGGACAAAGCCTCTAGTCACACGTCGAAGTCAACTCTACCGCTTATTTAGTAAGGAAAGAATCAGAAACAGAAATAAAGTGATGAAATACGTGTAAAATCACCCTACACTTCATCAATGGGCTTTGGTGCTTTCGGTTTATTAAAACGACATCCAAGAACACTGAACGAACTTTGAAAGATGGTTCAAAAGCAAGGGATTAAAACTGGCGTTATAGTACTAAGAAAAAGTTTGTTTTCATGATAAATTTTCGAGTTATAGCTGTTGTCAAGAGTCATGGCTATTAGACAGAAGCAAATTGCTACAAAAAATACGATATTTATTGATAAAAGTTAACTATTAAAATAGTTTCCATGAAGTGTGAATGACCTTCTGTATATTGCGCAATGTCTCTAGTAATAATTCGTTAATCACTTAGAGAACTTATCCGTGTCAGGCTCCTGTCTTAAATAGGTGTGATAACGATGCTTATATATTGAAATGTACACAGAGTTGATATAATTTAATGACTATGGAAATTAAACTGTAATTTAGAAACTTAAAATTAGAAGAGAATATGGTCAGTATGCTTCTAAATCTGCGATAAATTAAATTTAGTAGAGTTGTCGAAAAGTTTAACTGCAAGATTTATCATAGTTTGGCAAATGGTAGGGATTTTGCTCACTGTTCTCAGATCTAAATTTCTCATGAACTAGTGAACATTTAATATTTATCTAGGAATTAAGATTTGCGCCATTTCTAGGCAATTTACATGAGTTTCATCTGCATAACAGTACTGGTTTGAGAATTATATATACGTAGTGTGACACACATCTGCTTATTAGTAGAACTCTCTCCAACAACACTTGTCAAGATTGACTTACGAGGAACCAAATTATCCAGACGGGATATAACACGTGAGAGCCGATTCGGAAAATGGCTTTGAAGTCGTCCCAACTTTTCTTGCACCGACATACAGACGATCTTCAGACTCAACGTTCAAGAGAAAGGAAGCTTCGGGGAGCAGTATCCATTATTTTAGGTTCCCCTCGCATATCTGGGCCGCAAACAACTTGAATAAAGAGTAATGTCAGCCGGTCGTGACAAAGACCACCTTCAGTGTAAATGTGACAAGGCGATTTACAGTCCTCCAGATGGTGAACAAGATACCACCTCGGGATCAGACGTGCCGGCCTATTATCTCCAAGCACCAATGGAGTAGGACTTAAGTGGGGATAGCCGTGTGTAGATCTGTTACACGCGCCAATGAGAGGTGATTGGGGAGCATGAAAGTGACCCGCCCAGGGAGTTTAAAGGGTCAGCTCGGAAGTTGACGGGGACTCTCGATCTCCTTCAATTTACAGAATTACTTCGCTCTTTAGTTTTAAGTTTGCGGAGATAGCCGCACTTCAAAGTTCAAGGAAGATGAACATTGCAAAATTGTGAAAGACGGAATGCCGGAGCAACGGCTGGAATGATCTGATTTATGGACTAGAACTTTTCCACTGAGAAATGCTGTGAACTTTATCAATTTAATAGCGAACAATTTATTATGTTTATTTAATCTAGAACAAAATGCCTTTTGGGAAAATAGCTGTGTGATCTCTTAAGCTACCATGTTACGAAGTAATTTAAAGGGGTCAAGACGACACAGTAGTTTATTCCCTCTAATTAATTTAGACTTGCAAGATAAGGAGGAGAGAGAGAGAGAGAATAGCTTCTTTTCTTTAAATTTATTTCTAATATATGTGACATGTTTAAAAATGAGAGATTTATCTCGTGAGACCAAGGAATTTTATTGTTTTGGATGAAAATATCTTCAGACCGTTTTCGTCTAGTGAAAAATATTGCTTCCGTTTTGGAAGCATTACTTGCTATTTTCCATTCGGAAAAGCTCTTTAATAATAGAAAAATCTTGCTGTTACAGTTGGCTGCAATAGTAATGCAACAAAAGTTGTAAGTTAATACTACAATAAATCGAGACCAAAAGTGATGATGGATGATTTCGAGAATGCTGATAAAGATCTTAGATATATCATTCATCCGTTGCAGCGTAGTTTTTCTTCTATGATAAAAATAGAGATCTCCGTAGAGGATATTGGTAGTAGCTGATATGTTTATAGTATCCGCTAGATTTCTCTTTGACTTCGAAACAATCTGAAATAATGAGAATCTTTTGACAACCTATGTCTCTGAAATCGGTGAAATATTTACACAAAACAATGATAACTATGAGAGTTTCAAGTATTTTAAATAAAATATCAGAAGTAAATAAAATACTTCATTACATTCAATAAACAATATTTCAATTCTAGAAGTTAAAAAAATTAGTTTATTATAAAATTGTCAGAAAGCTAAATCAATTGATTTTTAAGTATTCGAAGCATGGCTATAAACAGGAATTGAATATGATAAAGCAATTTTATTGTTAACACCACATGTATTCTATTGATATGAGAAAATAAAAATATCAGTGCTACCTACAGAATGAAGATTTCAATTGGTTCCTGATGGAGAGTTTTCTTTGATTGTTCTTGATTATGTTAAATCTAAATCACACGACTCTTTTACACTGCAAACTCGTTTAGAAAATTTTCATGCTATTTCGCTTGTTTGCTCCAAACTATATGAAAGTTTCGATTATTGCCATTATACAATCGGAACACAAATGATTTTCTGTTGCCTTTCATCTCTTTTCAGCAGTTCACTTACATCGAAATTTTGCAGCAGTGTGAATAAAGAGTAACATATAAATATGCAAACGAAAAACAAATAGTAGATGTAGCTGAGTATCTAACTCGTCTAAAAATTGATACACTCTATACAAATGACATTAACAAAGATTCTCCCTATGGACAACACTAAACTTAATTACATAACTCACCATACTACTCAATTATATAACAATAAAATTACTAATAATTGTTTAAGAAATTACGTATCGCGTTATATAATGGCCATGGTAGTCTTGTGTTGTTTCACAGCGTGGCGTAAATTAAAATCACATCAAAGCCCGTTATATATCTTCACACGCGTGAAACATTAAAATTGGTAGGTGCAAATATCTCTTTTGACTTATTGGTCGAGTTTCAACCACACAACTTGGTTGTGCATAATTCAAACAAGTATCATGTGGATTACCTAATGGTTGATGTTTCAGCTAGCAGATTGGAGTTGAATTTATGGTTGATGGAATGTGAACCAGAGGATTTCGAATAATATAAGCATTTCTATTCCACACTGTAATATTTTGAAGTGTCTCCTTATTTACTTGTTTATGACTAGGATTCTCAAGCAGTGGAACGTTTCATAACAGAAATAACTGAACACTTGAAAGGAATATGCTATGAGAGAAAAAGAAATGGTCAGAAAAAACGAAGTTCGAGTATCACTGATTTTTGGCAAAGGTGGAATAACTTTCGCTTCATTTTTAGCAGTTGATTCATCTTATATGATACATTAGTTTTCCAATATTGTATTAGCCGAGTTAGACTCTCTAGCTCAGTCGGATGATTAGAGGCTCCTGTGAAAGATGCTTGCCTTGAGCTGTGCTTATAAGGCAAACGCTCTGCTGAAGTTAGGAGTGGACAGGAGAGAATTTTGTGAGAAATCTATCAATCCCACTTAGGTTACAGTCAATGCCATTCTTATTCTATAAAAATCCCTTTTTATGTTGATATTTTTTAAATCGTAAGTAACAGTGGGTATTGTAGACAGTTTATAACCTACACTCATCACTATAGCGTGAATCGATGACATTTACTATTCTGCTGTTCAAGCATTCCCCTGTGCTCTCTATACTGATTTGTGTGTTAACTGGAAAATGTTATGTATATGTTATATGATACAATCACTACAATTTTCTCCTCGTCTTATACAGACTATTAATATTATTGTGTGGTAGACTGTATGAAACAAAAAAATGTGAGATTTAAATGCATAAACTTTTAATGTTAGTGTTTTTGCAATATTTTCCATGCAAGTGAATAAACAAGTGTGGGGCATGTGGTGAAGGAGGCGATCGCAGCGCCAACATCCAACACGAAACTATAAGATACTTATTATTCACACAGTTTTATATTTAGGAAGCTTAACAATTTATATCTAGAATTATTATATGTGTAATCATTTACGTATCTAGATTATATCCACTATTTGGCGAATTTCTACATATATATATATATATTATTCTCTTCAAGCTCTATAAAATTTGAGTTTTTTTTTTTTATACATATTTATACTGGTATATCAGAAATACGCCATAGTTCAAGAAAATAATTTTTGTAAACAATGAATTATGTTTCATTAGAAATTTATATCACTTTGTAGAATTGATTTCTCAGAGTTTTCATCTAAAAACACTAAGCTGGCTCGACGAATCCCATGTCTTGTGGTCACGAGTTACACAAAGATTCTTTTATTTAGTAATCATTTCACTTCTTAAAACAGAGACTTAAAAACATTATTAATCAAAATCTTATGAAACCTATACATATTGTTACTTTGATCCGGGATTCGAGGATTTTCTGCAGAACAGTCGCAAAGAACAAGGCAGTTCTTTAAGAGCACTGCGAATTTATTGTCGAAATTCCAATCCTTGAAATACAGGATTCAGCAACAATATTCACAAAGTAAATCTCAGAAGGTTTTCACACCTTCAATAGCACTCAGACACAATGATCTGTGTCTAAAATACACGTATATAAAAATTATTCACAAGCAATCGCTCGATCAACAGCCGAAGTAATCACTAATCGCTTCAACAATCAGAGCAATACTAACTGATCGCTAGTCGAAACCAGACTAACTGACTTTCGGAGAGCATCTCTCTCTTATGTCCCTCGCGGATAATTCAAGAAAGACCCGCTTGCGTCATAGATCTTGAAATTAGTGGAGTTCTCTACTAATTTCTAGAAGAATCCAGAGAGTCCCTAACTCACTAAAAATGGTCGCCAAATCGGTCACCAAATCGCCAACAATATCGTAACAATATATATTTTTATATATTTTACTTAAAAATATCGAAGAGATAGGAGAAAAAAAAACTTATGAAATGTCTCCCAATGCTTAAAGAAGATTCATAGTAATGAATGGGACCAATTGCCGCGCGTCATCCGTAACATGAAATTAATGAAGCTTAACTACTCTCATTCTAAAGGCATTTAACTGAAGTAAATGAGTGGATATAATTATTTTTAAGTTTATTAATCTATCCCGCGTGGTTTAAAGAAGGCTAAATTAAAATTCGAATGACTAATAACCTTTTCTTTTTTATTTTTTTATTTTTTGGGTTTTTTTTTTTTTTTTTTTTTTTGTATATTGGATATTACATAAAAAAAAACTAATCTCCTTTCTAAGACTTTTTTCACTTTTTCCCAAGAGTTACCAAAAATACATAGTTAGTAAAGAAAATCTTTATAATTCCTAAGAGGTCACGCATTATATAAAGTTGAAAATGAACAATTTATTTTTTTTGAGGAAATTGATTGAACAATGTGTAAGGTGTAATTTTTTAGCTCTTTTCAAAGGAACATTACTTCCTTATTATCTGAGTCTATTTAAGGTTAACATTTTTTTCTTTAATATATTTCAATTTTTTTTTTTTTTTTGGACTTTACAAGAAACTGATATTTTCTTGGGTTGATGCAAACCTATTGGTCTTTTGTGCTTAATGCAGTCTTTGTAAGATGCGATCAGATTTCTCTAAATGAACTGAGGAATAGTAAAGGAATGTAACAGTTTTTTTTATCATATTATGACCAAAAATAAACATATTTTTTAAAAACATTTTTAAGATGAAATCAATTATATAAACTCAAATCAGCAGTTAGGAATGTCATAAATATTGAATTTAAAGAATCATGCTTATTTTTATTTTTATTGGAAAAAAAAAACAAAAATGTATTTTTCCTTAAAGTTGGCTTTTTTCCGAAGAAATAAGCGAACTCAAAAGAACACTTTACAAAAATGTATATTAGATTTAAAAAGATAATATTGTACTTACAGTTAATTATTCTCTTAAAATTCTGTTTTTGTGTGGTAAATTTTAAAACAGGGAGACAAGTATAGTAAAACATCGCAATCGGGACAAAAATATCGTCTTTTTTTTCACCCGTTTTCCAAAATCGTTTCTTTTCGTCCAACACACCAAACATTGCCTTGTTGGTCTCACTTTTTTGTTGGTGGGAGGAATCACTTCTAAAAAGTTTTTTTCCTGTCAATCGTAAGAGACTGGGTAGAATTCCTGGTAGTCTTTTTTTTCTCATTTACCACCCTATGTCTTTCAATAAGGGGCGATTAAGCCTGAAATTCAAATCAGATAATTTTCCTCCCAGTTTCTGACATAAAACGCAAGCATTCCACAATGATGTATCTAAAAGACGGAAGAATATATATTTTTTTGTAATTTTTCTTGCCTTTTTTTTTTTTTGTTATTTTTTTTGTTTTGTTTTTTTGTTATTGGGTAATTTGTGAGATGCTGATGAATTCTATCTAGACCACAAAAGAAACCCGATAACAAACTTTCATTACTTCCAGAATCAATTACAGAAATTTCAGACTCTATCTCAGTCAATATCAAAATTATTTTCTGTTATGAACCTTTCACAATCACTCGTCTTCGATTTTAAGCTCCAAATTTAAAAGAAATAGTGTTCGTAGCTTGCGATATGCCGATCTAGTAAAATGAAAATTCCCGCCTTATCTAGTCTAAAAGAATGCAATAAAACCTAACCTTGAAGCTGGTTTAGACATTTTTTTGTGATCCTAACTTTACTTGACTATTAGAGACATCTGTTAGAAACATTAAACGAGCAAAAAATGCGAGTAAATCAGAGAATTAGAGTACAAAAAGTGTTACCCGAGCACCACTCGGGCTAATCAGGGAAGAGCCATTTTAAGTGACCAAGCGGTGTTTGGGCAAAACTGGGAAATGGTTAATGCTCTATTGACAATGTGAAAAATCATGACAATTCTTTTCCCAATATTTTACTCTTCCAGAAAACGCGAGTTATATCTGATCAGTTTTAAAATAAGATCTGTGACGGCTCACGCGTACTTTCTCTAACATAACCTCTGTGTTCTTTGACGGCCAAGATTAATGGCAAATCTTTTCCAACTCAAATCCAAGAAGTGAAACGAAGGTATAGATGCAAATAAGGTAGCCTTTAAAAGGACAGAAGTTTTAGTAAGCGGGATGGCAATTTAGAGAAAGTTCAGTTTGAAAAAGGTAGAAGTGTAATTTGGCGGCCTACCCAAGAATCACGGAGATCTAGCCAATACTACAAGGTGCATACTATTGCACTCGAGCCTAACTGAATATCTGAAGTTGATTGAGCCGTTGCGGAAATTCAAGGTAGGAAGATTATTTTCCGAATTCGCGAAATATTATTAGGATTGAGAGTAGGCGGATAATATAATTATTTAGATAAGTGATCCAATTGTGCGATCTGTGTTAACTACGGCTACGTGTTTTGGTTTATTCTCACTTAATATAAGTTTGTTCAATATATAAGTAATTTAAGTTAAACTCTTAATAAAAGTCATATTAAGAATTCTAAAATGTCTCTTCATTTCGAGAATTCCACACCTCTAACTTACGCTGACCCACAACGATATGGTCGACAAAGATCGACCATATCACAGATCATATATTTGAAATATAATACTCATCAAAAAACATGGTCAGCATTTATAGTATCAAACAATTCATCAGCTTTATAAATTTGATCAACTGACATTTAATTCATTTTCTCGCTGCCTGCAAGGAATATAAATCAGAAGACAGAAAACAAACCTATTGATGGTAATCATCTAGAATACAATTAGAGTATCTTTTTCTGAATTTTTCTTTCAATCGACTCTCATCAGCTCCATTTTCATCAAGATGATGGAATAACTATCAATTATTTTAACTTATTTGAAACTATTATTTTGTTCTAAGTTGGGTGGATTTCTTTGATGCCGCGGTAGACGAGGGGTCCAAGTCACGACACAAGGGTTCGAATAGCAGTACAACTTAAGACCCGCTATATATGCATTCAATCTGTCCAAGTCCTCAGGTTGGAATGGAGTGGAATGCCTGTCAAGGCATCGCGTCCTCGTCGTTTGACCGAGGTTCAAAATTATGAGTTCTACTGCCAGTAGCATTCGCGTAGTTTCTGTGAGTTCGACTTTCATTAAAAAAATTAATCAATCTTGGTGACTTTCTTTTGACGCAACCACTTTCCTTGAAAAGAAATAGAGATTCAGTTCCTTTTGAAACGTTAAAATCATTTGGTGAGAATTTGCTAATTGTAGGCTTTAAAGTTAGCAGAGACAGGAAAAAAATATGAATAGTAACAAATAAATGCCTTTATAAAGTGAAACATTGACTTTTTTTTAATTGAAATAAATTAAATTGGCAACATAACAGAAATTAAAATAAATTTTTTTGCACATTTCTCGCAATTATTTTCCTTTATTCAATTCCTATTAGCTCACTCTCTCCCTATACATATATTTATTTATACATATATTTTGTTCAAATTTTCAATTATTAATAAAATACTTTTTATTCATTATTCAAGTTCAAATACGTTTTAATGCAGTTTTTTTCAAATATTAATTCATTAATTAAATTAAAGAATGAATAAACAGTAACAAACAAAAATAATAGTCTAACAGCATAGATAGAAAGGAAAATCGTTCGCTGTGTCCCTGTAGCTCAATAGATAGCGCATCGGACTTCTTATCCCCCCTGGGATGGCCTAATTTCCGAGAATGTGATTTCTTTTACCACTATACTATTTTATTAGAATAATTAAATTTAATGAATGAATAAATAGTAACAAACAAAAAAATACTACAACACCATATATAGAAAGGAAACTAGCGAGGAAAATCACTTTCTATTTTGTCACTTAATATTGTGATTCTGTCATATGTATTTATACACACACACACACACATATATATATATATATATATATTAATTGTAAGTAACTATTTAATAAAAAGTAACTAAAATAAAAATTTTCTTTGTTGACCTAAGTAGGAATTGACTTAATTTTTTTTTATATTACTTGCTATAATAATAAAATCTTTCAAATAAAACATTTTTTTTCTTCTTTTTAATTTAGATTTCATTATTCAAAAACAAATTTTAAGCAACATTTCGCTTTTGAGTTTACCAAAATAAAGTTAAGTCAATTTTTCGGGGCACGATGGAGGATCATTTTAAACAAAAACTAGCAGTTAATTTTAAAAATTGGAAATGTCAGGGAAACCTGATTTCAAAACTGGATAGTGAAAAGTTAAATAAAATAGAAATGTTGCATTGTTGATCTCTCTCAGCAAAGGTTCCAAAATATAAATTTATTCAGATCCCTATATAAATAAATTCCTAAGCCTTGTTAAAAGTATAATTTTGTAACGTAATTCAGATTGACACGCTTAATTTCTTATTAATGCAATGAGTTTCAGCTCTAGTCCCCAAAATTACGATGCAGCAGACGATAGAAAAGTTGAATAGAGGACAATGTGTTCAGAAGATATTGTGGGCAAACCAATAGCACCTAATGAAAAGAGCAGCTTTTTAGTACGTTCACAAGATGTGGCAAAGTGTAAGATTGCTCCCTCCAAAGCAAATTGGAGTGCGAATAACACAATTTTTGTCTTGTCTGGAAATCTTTTATAGTATTTTTGCCTCAAATAAATAGAAATACAAAAAAAAAAAAAAAAAAAAAAGGCGGGAGGGATAATTGGAAAAGCACGTTTGAACTTTAACTGGCAAACTGCCAATCGCAAGAGTTCAGATGATGAGAAAAACCTACGTCTACTGAAATCGATCTATGTTTCAAAGAGAAAAGTCCCTATGAGATCAACTTAAACATTAAGGTTAACATGAAAAAGAATATCGATTGATAAGGAAAAAAAAAGAAAAAAGTGCATTCTTTTCTCTCGTGACTGTTGTATCACTTTTCATTAAAGACAAATAAAAAAAAAAGGATTGTGTGAAGGAGGAAGTAATTTTTGACGATTATTTTTTCCCCGTGAGATCAAAAGACCGTTTTCATGGATCGTCTGTTTTTGTCAGCTTTCATAATAAATAACTGAAATTTTCATTTCTAATAATAATTTTGGCTGATAGCTGTTTCAAGAGGTTCTTAGGGCAAGGGTAAAATCGTTTGTAACAGATAAAAAAGGAGGGAATCAGGAAAATTAAAATGTCATAAAATAAATAACAAAAGACTTCTTACTCCTGGTAATCATTTTGTGGAGTAATTCCCTCGAAACTCTCTTTCTCTTGAAATATATACGCATTTTCTTTTTATTCAGGGAATCCATCTTTAAAAACCAAGTGCCTTTTTTTCGGTTAAAAAGCGTAATAGTAACAAGTATCACTATTAAAAATTTCCTCGATCGTCTATAAAGGATTAATTAATATAGATTTAAAAACCAACTTATTGGTGTCGCAATGAATTTTTAAAACAAAATTATAAGTCCGAGGACAATCCTTTGATTTAAACTTCAAACAGAGTAATAGCACAACAATGAAAAATTGATTTTAAAAAATTTTCCTTTGCAAATAAAGTTCAAAACGTTGTAACTTTTATAAAAATAATCTGTTCATACTAAGTGAACTAAATCCTTTAAAATAATTTAAAATCTATATAAATTACTTTACAAATCCTTTTAAGGTATTTAAGGTGTAAAAAAAATTGACTCTTTTAAAAAGGGTGAACAAAGTAAAATAACATTTATTGTCATGAGGCAGGTGAGAAGTTAGACACCGCAAAAGTTAATTTTTATTTCTAAAAAGAACAAATCAAAGCAGGCTCAGAAAATGTTAAGAGTGACTTTGTGAAATCAAATGAAAGGAAGTAAAGAAAGCAGCCCACGCCCCATCCATCGATTGAGCTGAATTTTGAAAATATTTTAGTACATATAATATTCTTACTAACAAATATTTATTTTTACACCAGCAGAACTGTAACTGGACATTGGATGGTAACATTTGTTAATGAAAGTATCGATTTATTTTTGCATTTCATTGTTTCTGATAATATTTGAAATAATTTTCTCAAATATTCACGTTGGTATTTCATTTCAGATACGTTTATTTATTTTTTTTATTTTGCATAACTAAGTTTTATTCTCCGTTGTGACTTTTTTCTTACAACATTTTTGCTTTAAGTTTCTACGGAACAAACCAAATGTAAGATACTTTTTTAGAGAGCTTCATTTGTAAATAAGAGAGCTAGCTTTTCTTAATATTTCAGGGAGAACACATCCAGTTAGAATGCTTCTTGAGCTCTAAAAACGTGTGGAAATATTTCAATTCTTCCTACAATTTCGATTGTGGAACAGTTTGATAACACAAATCAAATTGGTCTTTAATTTTTGTACATATAAACACCGAATGAACGGGAAAAAGTTTTTTACATTCAACACATTTATTTCCATTGCTCTAAAAAATCCCCAAGAACAATGGAAGGAACTAATTAAATAAAGCTTGAGATAAAACAGCAGCAGAAAAAAAAGTATGAAAATTATTTCCGCGTAATGCAACATGACGTGGGGACATATTTGATACGCAAGCATTTCGAAGAGAGTGAAATCAACTAAAAGCTATTAAAAGATCTTAAGCTATTAAAAGAAAAGTTTCTCCATCGATGCATTTTCATTATCTTAATCGAATTTCATAAAACATATGCTTCCGTTTCGATCAAGTTCCAACCCAATAAAAAAATTTAGCAAATTAGTACTGTAATTGTTATTTTTTGATGCAACCCTTATGTAAAAGAAAATCGAGTTTTGTCCTTTTCTTTGAATCGAGTCCGATTGAAGTGCATACATTAATTGAATGAAATCGCAAAAGAAGAAAAATTCGTTTCTATTAGAGGGAACGTATCACTATAGGATCGTAAATTCTTAGTTGAAAGTTTTACAAATAAATTTCCCTTTACAAATCCAAGTGTTTACTTACGAATATTTTTCTTGTTTAGGACTCATTCAAGTGTTTACAAAGTTAAAACATTCGAATATATATATTTACAGAATGGTCCCAAGTTTATTTTCAAATTCTTCATTTCATCACAGAAAAAGAGTTTCATTTGATGTAAGTAAAGATTATTATCATTTTTGGAAAACATTGTTAAGAAGGTCCGGCACATGATTTTTTGAAAAATTATCGAAAAGTTCAAATATTTAAGCTTAAAATGATATGATATGTAGAAATACGATAATCAGAAGCATTTTTATTTATTTTTTAAATGAAACTACTCCTTGACGCGCATCGAATGAGCTCTGCTAGGAGCACCTGTGTTTTACCTAGCATAAGTTTCTGATGAGCGTAAATCCATAGGATGCTAAAGTGGAAAAATTAGTGTATTTGGCATATCAAAAGTGTATGGGTACACGTCTTTTGAATCTTAAAAGCAAAAACAGAGAAAAAAAGTTAAGAGGTGGAAAAAGTCTAAGGGATCGTAACCGACTCACCGACATTTTAATATAAAAAATTCAAAGATATTATATTATGGCTATTAGAAATAATATCAATTTACTTTCATCTTCTGTCTTCAAAGGAGTGCCCTCAACATGGACTGCGTCCTGTGGGTATAAATTCATGGTTCCAAAAGGTAGAAGCTAAATGTAACGAAAGGCACTAGGATCATAAACACATATACACACGAGCTATATACCATAACGAATTGAATGGAGCAAATTTTTAGAAACCTAGGTAATTCTATGTAACTAAGAAAATGTTTACATGGAAAGACTCAGGACCCGATTGAGCCAGTTAGCAACACCATACTGCCAGTGATTCCAAAATCTACATTTGTAGAGTTAAAAACTCTAAAATTAAGGGTAAATATGGCTATTGCACAGTTTAATAGGAGTCATGTAACAAAATTAATGATCTTAAAACATTATGGTATTGAACCAAGTTATAACTCTGTGTCATGCTTCAAATATTAGATGCATGTAGGATTCGTCAAGTCCAACGAAAGTATCTTTAGATCCTCCCAAAAAGGCTAAATTGTTAAAAATAATGAAAAATAGAAAATTAGAAGAGTCTTTTGTAGGAGCAGAGTGTAAGGAAAATGCTTCATATGCTTCTGGAAAGTACTAAAAATAGTAAATGCTGAAACATTACAAATTTTTACTTTAACTGTTTTCTCAAAATGTAATATTTTTCACTTTATGTACCTTTTTCTCAAAATCTCACTTATTATTTAATCCTCAATTTTTCAGTGAACATACTTTTAACATGTTTACATATTTTAATGGAGGGAATTAGTTATATCTAGGAAACTGTTTTAGATAAGGCTTTTTTAAACTAAATTTTAGGGTAAAAAATTGGACATTTCTTACAAGAAAACAAAACCCTTCGTTAAAATTTTATTGATAGTACACATAGTCTACTGTAAAAAAATGATCCATGAGAACTAAGTAGATTCTGAGAAAAAGGTACATAAACTTACGCAATTTAATATGGGCTCCTATATGGACGTTAAAATATAGGGTGTCAGCAGACTTTACAGCTCTAGCCATGGAATTTTTTAAACAATAATTTTGTACAAAAAAATTAAATTTTTTAAACGACTTTGCAAAATGTGTTATAGAAAATTCTTTATGATAATAGTTCATAAAGGAATTCTTTCAAATTTTTTGAATAGTATTAGGAGTTAAAAATATTAAAGTTTGATTATATTTTTCATTTAAAAGCCAGATATAATAAAATATCACAAATAATCAAAAGAAAATAATCCATTTTTGAAAGATTTTTAAAATAATATTTTCAAAACATCATCACACAAATAGTAAATCCTTCATAAATCATATTTGATTTGAAAATACAATATGTGATATAAAATCAGAAGGTTGTTTATTAGTACGAAATAAGAAGCTAGAGAAAAAAACTTGGTAGATTAAGCTCAACTTTACAGTTGAAACACTATAATTCTCTTTAGAAACCTTCAGTATAATTCTATGAAACCAAGATTTTTAAATTTACGTAATATTATGAGGAATTACTCCTGAATTTCTTCACAGATGTTTCATATGTCCATACATATTAAAGTTTACTCTGCTAACCAAACAAAATGCAACCCCCTAATGGAAGCATACAAACCATGTGAAATTTATATCATGCGTTGACGGTGATGATATATGAAAATAATTAGCATTATAGCGCAGACGCATATCACAGGGCCACCGCAAGCGCTATATAAGGGGAGAATAGATTGGCGATTTAAAGTACGGCAATTGTTTTTTTCGTGCGTTTTTTTTTTTTTTTTTTGCATAAGCTGTTTACCTATGCATCGAGCGTCTTTTAAATAAGTTTCTGAATTCGATCGAGGAAGAATAGTAGGCCTATAGAGATTGCGGATTATCCTTCAGAAAAATCGGTCAACGTGTTGAACGAGACCAAGCAACTGTGATGCGGATCTGTCATCGCTGGATGCAAGAGGAAACGACAGACAGACGGGGCAGATCACACCCACCTTGTTGCACCACTACCCGTGATGGCAGGTGGATTGTGCGCATGACATTGATGGATCGCGCTGCCACATCACGAACCATAGCACAACAGATTCAGTCTGTTACACATCATTGAGTGTCCACTCTTACCATTACGCTCGTACGGTGTTCATTCGTCGGCCGGATTCGAGTTTGGAGACATCGTGGTGACAGGCTGCTGAACTGTTGCGTTATGCATCGCCACACTGGTCCTGCACCCGGTATCATGGTTTGGGGTGGTATTGAATTTCATTGCCACACCACTCTAGTACATATTCCGGTACACTGAACAGCCAGCGCTACATCTCTCAGAATTTGGAGCCAGTGGTCCTCCCATACATTCAGCACTTGCCATCAGCCATATTCCAACAGAATATTGGGCGATCACACGTGACACGTAATGTTCAAGAGTTCTTTACCCATCCGATTGAATTGCTTCCTTGGCCTGCTTGTTCTCCCGATCCGGTCCAGTCAAAAACGTGTGGTCCATGCTTGCACAACAACTGGCCAGGGATACACCACCAGTTGCTGCACTAGATCCACTTTGTCAATATGGGGAAGCCGCAAGGAGACTGCTTTACCTCAAGAATACATCCAAAGCCTCTCTGATTCTATGCCGAGGCGTGTGGCAGTGGTTATAGCCAACAATGGCGGCTATACCTATCTACTGATTTTGTCATCATCCACACTTCATAAGAAGCTGTAATTTTAATCATTTAATCTTTGTACAATATGTTACGTGCCAAAATAAATTTCGCTTGGATATATCTGGTCCTTATTGGTGTTGCATTTTGTGTAGCCAGCAGTGTAGCATTCATGATTAAAGTTGCATTGTATTAATTAAGAGTTACAGAGTTCGGATCACAGAAATACCATGAAATAGCCCATAAATATTTACAACAATATGAAAGTATATACTGATTAAGATAATACAGAAAGTTATTTCCGTAGAAGCAAATGTTTTACAGTAAAATTTGTAATAAAGCTAGATTGAATTGGAGCTTGATGTTAAGCGATAGAACGTGCGTCATCTTTATAATTCGACTTGCAATATCTGGATTTCAATGTATTTTCTATAACAACACTATATAAAATATCAAAATAGCTAAAAGAGCCACCTTTTTCATCTAGAGAATTCAAAGTATACGCTTCCAGTTTTACGCAATGCTTGATAACACTTGGAAAATATTCTATTCTTCTTAACCACCAGATACTTGAGGTCTAAATCAATTAGGAAAACATCTGAAGCAGTCTCTTGACTAGAATCCCATATAAGCCCGAAAATAAAAAGACAGTCAAATGTTCCTTTAAAGCACATGAATTATAACTCGGTTTTTCCCTCCCTTTCAGCAATGGAATATTTTCAATATTCATCACAATAACTTCGCATCAACTTCATTCATTACCTTCTTTTCACATCGAATGCCAGGAACGCTTCGGAAAGTCAGAAATGGAGACGCAGGCCTGATTGTTGTACTTTTTGGAAGCGATAAATCAGATCCAACTCAGGAAGCATCTCCCTTCACATATTTTCTCATTTTCATTTGAAATGAAAAGTGTTTTTCTCATCGTCTTCACAAGGATAGAATTGGTGCGCGAAATACTCATTCATATCATTTCATTTAAAGTTAATTTTTGCAGCAAGCACAACACTTATGGAAAGTGCACTTTTTCGGAAAGGGAGATAAACAGTAGTTAACGTTTTAGAAACCGAAAATTATCGAGAAATAATTAGATTTTAGCTCATTGAATGCCAAAGATAAAATATATTACAATGGAGAAAAAAATGCTTTTTATTCTCCAAAAATTGAAAAATATTAATAAAAATTCTCAAACGAAGAGCTGCTAAAACCAATACCATATTTCTAATCAATAATTTATATAAATAAATTAGATAATTAACTACATAAATGCAATTGATAATAAAAAAAGGAAAATTTACAGCGGGATTCTTGAAAAAAGATTATTAAAATTTTCAAAAAGTTAGTCGATAGTATTACTGACACATTAATTTAAATACGTATTCAGCAGAGTTCATAAAGCACGTGAAAGACATTTAACAATTAAAATTACCCAGAGATTTCGCTAAAACTTAATGCATTACATGGTTAGAAAACTATAACTTGTAATTTTTAGCAAACGGAAACATAAATATATTTTGTATTTTTTATTTATTTATTTTATTTTATTTTTCTTTATTTCCATTTTTATTTCTATTAATTCTGTTTTTACAGAAAATATAAAATTTAATACATTTTAAAAAGTACATTTAAATTAGTTTAATCTTTCGTTCTCTGATTGATTGATATAATTCTGTAAATGTTCTGACCTAATTTTATTTTTAAAAATTGTGAACTGGTCATGTTTGTATTACATATAATTTAATTCGAAACTTCACTTTCTTTTGTAATTCCTAGTGTAATTTTTGTAGTATGATAGCTTCGATTATTTTTTACTTAAAAATATGCATCATATTGTAAATTATTATTATTATTGAGCAGGTAATTTGGGAATCAATCTTTATTAGAAAGTATCATTATGCTGAGTGTATTGGACATTATTTCAGTAGCTTAACATCCACCACTTGACATCCTTAACATTGACTGTTTTTTCTTAGTTCTGATTCTTAAGATGAGTAGATAATTTTCACACAAAATACTGCTGAATTTTGAATGGTATAAAAAGTCCACTAAATAACATCTTTCCAATTCGTCTTCGAGGACTTCCTACGAAAAGGTCTCGTGAGTGCATAAATGACTAGGCAGATTCAAAGTCAGATAAGAAAACGAGATAATAAATGCCGAAAAACATCCAAGACTAATGCTGAGCCTGCATGAAACTGAAGGGAACCTAATTTGTAGGTCGAATGAAAAAGCAGTCCCATTTCACCGCAAAAAGTGTATTCAAAACAATTTTCTGACCATAAAAAAGATGTGGAGAAAAAGTCTTGGAGAGTGGGCTGTAATGAAGAAAAGTAAGTTTATGTTTGGGGGAGGGCTCACAATAGAATTGGGGGCTGAGGATAAGGGGAGCAAATAGAGTTGAGGGCAAAAATCGACGATTGGGAGGGACCAGAGTGGGCCATCTACGACCCAAAAATAGGCGTAATTCCCAAATGCGCTTCTTTCACGTTGCTCTCTTTTTCTACTTACTTCCTCTCCTACAACAAAGATCAACCGAAATGGATTCGCGATGGGACGACATAAAACAAACAAGTGGCAAGAAAAAGGAGGAGAAGACGCTCTCCATTTAGATTTTATTTCCTCTTCCTCTTTGGATATATCTTCTCATTCACAGTTCTCCCTTTTAACTAGACAATAAGTACATCCAAAGCCGGATCTACATATGGGCTGCAGCCCAGGTACTAGAGGGCCCAGTTCTCCGTAGAAGATAACAAAAAGAAAAAAACGCTTCCAATAAAAATATTAATATATATATATATATATATATAAACCAGTAAAAAAAATACAAATCAAAAATAAAATACCCAAAATACCATATAAAATTTATTTTTATTTTTGAAAGCAAGGACAATTTACTTTTGTTCTGCCACCCTACCACCGAATACGCAGAAATTAATAATTAATAAACAGAGGCTCTATCATAGAGCGGCACCGACGAGCATCGAGCATTTACACAAACGTAGTGGCACTATTTCTGCATTTCTATTTCTGTATTTTTGTGCAATAACAATTCTAAGTTACAAAAATATACTGATTTGGTGCTGTGTCCTGTGCATAATACCTAAAATCCAAAGATACTTAGGTACCTGTTTATTCAAGTTTCAAGTAAAAAGTTGTAACGGGTCTATCCGCGAGCCTCTCTCTAATCCTCTTGGGTAAATTTACTTCTTTTAAACGTTGTTCTCTCTCTCTCTCTCTATTGAAAACTTTCTCCCAAAGAAGAAGACACGGGTTATATAAATGCAGGCTTACATTTAAGCATTTTTTAGGTATGAGAGAGAGATGTTAGAAGTTAGATGATAGAAGTTAGTAAATAGTGATTAACGGAAAATGGTTGAAAGCTAGTCGAAAGTGGCTCGACGATTAATTGCTTAATATTTAAGACTGTTAATTGACGATTTAGTCAATAAGTTATAATTGAATAATACCAACCAGAGGTCGAATAGCCGAGAAAGGAACTGCGGTAATTCAGACGGCAAGTAATCAGAGTTCTAAGCTTAAGTTAATTGAATCATTATAAATTATTAAGTATCCTTTCAACCGTGTAGTTGCTCCTATACTTCATAGAAGTGTGCATTTCCTACCCTGGGTTGTTGAAATATAGCAAAGGAATAATAAACTAGATTTGTTCTGACTATGGCTGATTTTTATTCTAACTCCCAAACACCAATGAATGGGGCGGCTCGTTCATACAAAGTAAGTAGCAATAAACATTGCTAATTTATTTAAGTAGGAAGATATTAAAGTGATGATTATGTATTTTCTGTTTTTTTTCAATTTTTCAAAGATTGAAAACATCAAGATTTTTCGTAAATATGTATGTTGTCTTAAAATTTGTGATGAATAACTTAATTACTTCTAGAGGAAGGAAAAAAATAACAATCCTTTTATGTGGGTTGTGGAGATTTCCCGCGAATATTATGGACAAAATTAAAGTGGTCTTGATTTTTATAATAAATCGGTTTTTTAAGTATAGGTAGCAGCAGCAAATAATGGATGACAACGGAAAAACAATATTTATTTACTTGGGGCAAATAATTCTAAAGTTTTTATTTTTATGAAAACCTATTTAAACTGATGGGCGAATAAATAATAATAAGCGTTTTAGGTTTTAACGAGTATAAATGATTTTTTATTTTTTTTTTCAAATAAACTAGGTATATACTTTGTTTTTAATTATATCAGAATTATACTATATCGTTTTATAAAAATTTGTTAGAATATTATTAGTTTATTAAATACAGTCAGTTTTGTTATCGTAATTTTATGACCTAAACTTTTAAATTTATTTTCAGAAAATCAAGTCCTTAGTTAACAATATAAATAAGTTTGGCACAGAAAATATAAAACTGGAGCGGAAAAACGAAAATTACTGTTAAGGCTACACTGTACCTTACAAATCTCAAATATACCCTATTTTTTTTTTTTGCATTTTCTTGTGGCCCATATCATTTGCACACAGCTTGCGACTTTACTTCAGATCTGATAACAAATTAGTTTTTTTATTCAGATATTTGAAGTTTTCTGAGCTTAGATTTTGGTTTCAGGCTCATTTTAAAGCACTCTTAAAGTAATTAAAAATATATTTCAGTACAATGTGTGAACTCTTTCAGTGTCAAATGGTTATTAATTTCAATTTTCATTACTAAAATCATTTCAAATTGATAATGTTTTGAATTTTTTGAGTTGTCATAGTTACTTAATTCAGATTGATTTCAAGGCCAATTTTTCTTTAAAAAATAGTTTATGTAACTTAACAGCCTTTTTATCAATTTTTTCCAGTTGAGAAAATGTCACGTAGTCAAATTTTTCTCAGGTTGCTATGAGAAAAAATATTTCGAAGGGATGGAATAGTACTGAAAATGATACATCTAAACTCCCTCAGTTGATACTGCAACTGGACTTCCGAATACAAGTATTCTAAATGCAAGTATTACGGATAAAACTGAATATTTCCATTATATACCCAACTCCCTTATAGTAAAAAAAAACATAATGTAATACTATATAATACTACACTGGTGTGCAAAACTTAAGCAACAATGTAAAAATTTAGCAGATAGCCATGATATTGCAGAAAAGGAGGTCTGGAGATCAGTAGAGGGAACACGTAAGTCAGTAGAAACGTCATGCGTATGCAAATATCAGGAACAAAACGTCAGAAGCGATGGGAGCGTACGCAAAACGCGTGATGTCGGCGCGCGCTGCTCAACAGTAGAATGAAATGAAGGACGGAGACACAATTCACCATATTCTCTGCAAGTGCCAGTGAGTCAGTTCATGAAATATGGCTAGAAGAAATCACCTGGACGACTTCACACGTGGAAGAATGATCGGAAAGCTGGAGGAGGGGCGTACTGTCACCAGTGCAGCTGCACAGTTCGAAATCAACAAAAGTGTCGTTTCGCGCGCTTGGCAAGCGTTCCAAAACACAAGTACAGCTGTTAGAAAGGTTGGTGTGGCCGCAAGAGGACGACAACTGCAGGGGATGACCGATATATCATCCTGCAGGCGAAAAAAGGTCAACAGCAGTCAGCAAGTGCCATTGCTAAGAAACTCTGTACAGCAACAGGTCGACAAGTGTAGCGGTTTTCTGTGGCCAGACGCCTTCACAAAGGGGGCCTGTTCAAACGCCGTCCTGAACGCTGCCTCCCGTTGAAAGATGGCGAACGAAGCCACCGTTTACAGTGGGCCAGAGAGCACAAAAACTGGACAACTGATCAATGGAGTCGTGTCCTCTTTACGGATGAGAGTCGGTTCAGTACCAGAAGCGATTCTCAACGCGTTTTGATTTGGAGAGAGATCGGGACCCGGTTTTATCCCAGTAACATCAAGGAAAGACATCGTTAAGGTGGTCCTGGAGTTCTTGTCTGGGTTGGCATTATGCTGAACGGCGGAACTGAGCTTCACATTTTCGACAGAGGGTCTGTAACCGGGGATCGCTATTGTGAGGAGGTACTTCTTCCTTGTGTGCATCTTTTCCGAGGTGCCATTGGCCCAGACTTCATTTTTATGGATGACAATGCACGGCCCACCGCACTCTTGCTGTTGAGGAGCTGTTGGAAAGTGAAGATATCACTCGAATGGATTGGCCAGCGTGCTCCCCAGATTTAAATCCCATCGAATAAATGTGGTATGCTTTGGGGAGACGTATTGCCTCACGCTTACATCATCCGGAGTACACCCAACAACTCAAACAGATGTTGATTGAGGAATGGGCACTCCTACCTCAAGAAATGTTGCACCAGCTGGTTCTGAGTATGCGGAGACGGTGCAAAGCAACCATTGTAGTAAGGGGAGGGCATATACCATATTAAGGAACATCTGCTTGTTGTTTTTCCTGTTGGATAGACAATCATGAGTAACGATACTATGCGTTCAATAAAGCTTGTTTTTGTTTGATTCCATACCGTATGCGTTGTATTCCTTTTTCAGCGCCGATGCTTTCGTCATCCTTTACGTACATAATGCTATCCCTCATTTCAGAATTTCATGTCTCTCAGATGATTTTTCGTGAAGTTATGGCAATAAACCCACCTGTTGCTTAAGTTTTGCACACCAGTGTATTTTAATGTCGTGCACCACAAACAATAAAACTTGTTAAACTGGCCAAAATTAAAATTGAAAAAAATTAAATTTTATGTACAATTTTCATTACTAAAATAATTTCAACTTGATTAAGTTTTGAGTTTTTTGAGTTATCACACACACATAGTTACTTAATTCAGATTAAATTCAAGGCCAATTTTTGTTTAAAAATAATTTATGTAACTTAGAAGCCTTTTTATCAATTTTTTCCAGTTGAGAAAATGTCACGGCCAAATTTTTCTCAGGTTGCTATGAGAAACAATATTTCGAAGGGATGGAATACTACTGAAAATGATACACATCTAAACTCCCTCAGTTGATACTGCAACTAGACTTCCGAATACAAGTATTACAGATAAAACTGAATATTTCCATTATATACCAAACTCTATTATATTAAAAAAACATACTTTAATATTATATAATACTATTTAAATGCCGTGCACCACAATTACCCCAACTTGCTAAACTACCCAAAATTAAAACTGAAAAAAATTAAATTTTATGTACAAAGCTGGCGATTTTTAGCTTAAGTTAGTAGTATTATTATTGTGTACATAAATGTTTTGTGTTTCAAAACTTTTGTGAAATAATAGGTTAAGATTAAGCTCAATAACCTGTCGAGGTAACAAATGCTATCATTATTATGCAAAAATATTTTTTGAATTAGAAAAAAGGCTATCAGTAGATATTATATTGGAAAATAACATATTAAAAAATTAGAGCTTAACGGGCATTATAAGTTTTTGTTTTATGCCCTTATAAACTTTAAATGCGTTTTTCTCATACTTTTAAATTTAAAGGTATAAGGGTTTTCTAAACCCTAAGACTTTTTTTTCTGTTAAAGATAGAATCTTGAATTTTTTTGTATGAACTCCCAATAGTATGGATTTAAGTCTGAGATCTCTATTTCTTTAAAAAATGCTTAAGTTAATATTTTAAAAAAATTCGTGTTTTTTCCAGGTTTAGCTAGAAAAATAATTATTAAAAATCAACAAGGGAACAGTTTTTCAAATCCATTCTCTTTTGTTTTCAATAATCCAAGGAAAATAAATAATTTAAAATTACTAAACAATTTTAAAAATTGAACATTTTACAAAAGTTTGAAAAAACTTCAGAGAAATTTCTAATTTTTTAAACTTGTGAAATAATGGCTAGTCAAACTGACTTTTTACTTACTGTTCAGTAATATAATCTAAATATAAAACGTAAATTATTTTTACTGTTACTGTCTCCAATAACAATTTTTGAAAAAGGGTACTGTGTAGTCTTAAATCGAGAAAAAGAAAAATTAAATTTGTCAAAATTTCACCTTTTTTTACAATGGAACAAAGTAACAAATATATAGCAAACGCAGATAGATTAACATAAGGGAAAGGGAGAAGTTAGCCAAAGAAAATTGAAAAACCCCAAAAGCAAATATTAATGTTGAAAATATGCAAAATCTTGATTACCAGCAGCCTTCTGAAAACGATATTGTTCAGCTAGAGGACATCAGTAATTTCCCCGATCGAAAAGTGTTAAGAAAATGTTGGGTTTGAGTTTGAGAAATACGTTGACGTTGGTTCGTGGCCTAAATCGCAAACTAATAATTTTATTGATTATATTCTTTCACATGTGAAATGAGATATTTTCAAAATAAAAACCCAAAAAATATGCATTCTTTTTCTGTAAGAGAATACAAAGATCAAAAGTGATGACTTTCGAATAATCCGTTCATTGAAAAACTTAAAAATGGCAAAATGCTGGAAAGATCTTGGCAATGTTATACAACAAGTGTTGGTAGTATTTTCTGTGTTTGAGCCTACAAACTTTTATCTAAAACAAATTCTCAATACACAGCTGGTTTTTCTGTTTGGAAACACGTAACAAGTTGTTTTGAAAATTATGAAAACTCTATTGAACATAAAAATTCAATGTTAGTTTGGTTGACAGGAAAAGAAAATAAGTCTGTTTTAGATAAACAATTAAAGGAGCAACTAGGAAAAGATACAGAATGTTACCACATTGTGTTCAAACGTGTAGCTGCGGTAGTAAAGTATTTGGCTATAAGTGGTTTAACATTTAGAGGTACCGAGGAAGTTTTTGGTTCTCCTCATAATGGTAATTTTATGGGTGCCCTGGAACTGCTAGCAGAGTTCGACCCATTCATTCGTGAACATATTAAACTGCGAGAATTACGATCAAAATCGTTAATATCGTACTTACCAAAAACAATATATGATCAAATAATTGAGATCACGGGTAAGCATAAATCATTAAAACAATTACAACTCAAGTAAATAACGATGACACACAGTACTATTCAATTGCGATAGATTCAATACCAGATTTGCCCCACAATGACGAACTTGCTATAATACCACGGTATTGTTTTCGGGGAAAATTGTATGCTAAATGTGTCTCATTAATTAAGATTAGTAGTCACCCTGCCTTATACTGATTTAATTCTCTACAAGAAGTTTTAGAAACAAATGGACTGCTATTTTATAATTGTAGGGGGACAGTCATTTGACAACGCTGCCAATATGTCCGGTCCATGTAATAGTGTGCAAGCTGTTCTAAAAGAAAAAAATAAATTTGCTAAAATTATGTACCGTGTTCTGTGCATTCTCTTAATCTGGTTGGTGCAGAATGAGTTAAGGTTGTAACTGAAATCGTGAACTCTTTCGGTTTAGTGCAACAAATATATGTTTTCTTTTCTACTTCGACCCATACGTGGTAACTTCTAAATCTTGAAATTAAACTGAATTTACCTTAAAAAGTTTAAATCAAACCAGATGGTCTTGTCACTACGATGCTGTTGATGTCTTAAAAGGTAATTATGGTAATATCCTGAAAATTCTTAAGATATCTAGTGACAATGAAAATGAAAAAACTGGTTTTCGAAAAGATGTAGTAAATTTATTTAATACATTAACAAAACTCGAAACTGCTATTTTAATTATATTTTGGGAGAAGAAATTTTAGAAAGATTTAATTAAGTTAACAAAAAAATTATAGAGACTCCTGGTTTTGACATCTATGAAGGGAATGTTAATTATGTCGTTAGAAACGTTTATAAGTAGTATACATGAATCACATCAAAAACTAAAGGAGTATCAAGACGCAGCCAAAAATAAAAAGAGAAACGAGCCTAACAGTAGTCGCATATGATGTATAACATCTTGTACGTTATCTTAGTAAATACTCAATAGTAACTTATATCCTGAAAAAAATGAATTGGTTATGATTGAAAATAATTTTCTATCAAATAATTATATCTCTAATGAAAATTTTATTTAATTAACACAAGGAGTAATGCAATTTTTTTTATCAAAAATAATTATTCTTGATCAATTTGGGGAAGAGAGGAGACAATAGACTTATGATAACTAAAATATGATACATATACTTGTCATTTCAAAGTATTTAAAAACCATTGAAAAACAGCGTCAGTAACATTACCACTGTTAGTTGTCGAAACATTTTGATTTGTGTTCATTTCGAGTTTGAAAATTCATCATTCAAAAAAGCTATGAGCGGCTCAGATTTTGGCAAACTGAAATTAAAATCATGGGAAGCGAGTGATAGTTTTCTTTAAAAGAGCAGAAACACCTTCGGTATATGGTAAAAGTACAAAATGCAGGAAATCTTTAATTTTTTGTAGTAATCGAATTTTTTAGTTGTAATCGAAGTAAGGTATCGAAACACGTTCATCATTATCTAACCACGTCTCTGACAACATGAGTAACGAACATTTTTATGAAACAACGTCGTCGAAATCTGTTTGGTGAGCCTTTTGACAATTGAGCGTAAGGATCGCAAGTTTATCCTGGGTGAAGTCTAAGACTTGCTGGTATGTGCGAAGTGGATTTAGAGTATCATTTGGTGGATGACCAGAGTATCTAGTTCTTACGAGCTATAACCTCTTATCTTTAAGATTTTGAGTGACTGTGACGAAATAACTCTTCCCCTTTGTTAATAAATAAAAATACTTAAAAAGTAAAATATACTTATATGAGAGTAAAAAATTAAAATTTAAAACTACTAAAATGCTGTAAGTGCTAGAAAAATATCTTCATAAACGGTGCAAGCACTGACAATAAAAACAAATTTCGATCAGTGGGTGGGCGAGGTGAGGCCTGACGAATGGGAATGCAGCTTAGAACTCAGTCTTGTAGAAATGAGAGAAACATTGAATGATTTGAAATAAGAAAAACAGCTTTTTTAAAAGCTAATAAAAAATATAATACATTTTGAAAAAATAGGAAAGAACGCGTAGATTTAAATTTGATCTCGATAAATAATTTTCCAGAGAAAATTAAAGTGATTTAAAGTAAATTTGAAACTAGCGAGTTCCTGGGAATCGAACCTGAGGCGATTCACTTCAAGTCAGCTACTATAACCATTAGGGTACGAAGGCTCGCTGAGGGAGCTAAAGTAAGTTTTTAAGTTGGGTGAGAAGAGTGAAATGAATTTAATTAAGAATTTTAATTGAAGAGAGAATCCGAAAGAATATTATTGGGTCTGTTAAAATTAGGATCAGAGATATATTTTTTAATATCCTAGTCGAAGGATTATTAGAGTTATCAATTTTTTGAAAGAAGTTAGTTGCTAATTTTTTGATAAATTGTCTGATAGACATCATTTTGCTCGCGGATCTGAGGTCCTTATTCCTCATGAACCATCGAGCTTTTAATATTTGTCAGAGAATGATGCTTTGAGAAACTTCAATTTGATTAATATGAATTTTAGCTACATGTGCCCAGATTGGAGAGGCATACTGGTTAAAACTGGTCTTAGGATTAGTGTGTAGATAAGCCATTTATTTTCTCTGCTCTAATATAGAGATTCTTGCAATCAAGGGGTAGATTTTACAGACCGAGATGGCTACTAGAGCTGTACCCCAATGCGCTGTACACCACCATGCGCTCTCATTGGTCAAATCAAATAGCGCACGCTTACGTCACTTCCTGTTACACACATCCGTCCCTTTTCACGAAATCACTCCAACAAATATCCAGCAAGCGAGAGGAAAGATGTTACACATCCAAAATTAATTCCTAGTTCAGAGACAAAATATAACGATGCGAATAAGAGAAAGGTTATTTCAAAATTTGTGGATAAATCCACAGAAAAAGCTGCGTATGGGACAGAAAAATTTAAAAGAGACACGCTTACTGTTGCGTTAGATAAGCTAATTCTTGATTTAAATACTACAAGAAGCCAAGTATATGCAGAATGTAGTAAGGAATTTAAATTTTTGATGGATTTGCAAGATCAAAGTAAGGAGAAAGTCGACCTGGAGAGTGTACTCGCTATTATTGATTACTATTCAGATGACATAGAGACCAAACATTTAGTAAATGAAGGTATTTGATTCAAAACTTTTATCTCAAACAAGCTGAGCTAGAGTCCTATACTTGTAGTGATATAATGAATTTAATTTTTGAAAAGAAATTTGTGGACGTTTTTCGAAATTTGTCAACCATTTTAAAGAATTTTATAACGCTCCCTTTTACTGGTTATGAAGCGGAGCGTGTGTTCCCTAAAATGTCCTATATAGAAAACAAATATATGACAACAATGACAAATATATACTAGGCTTAATTATTTATCATTTCCTTCTATTAATACTGATCTCACCAAAGACATAAAATGTGATCAGCAAATAAAAATTTTATAACGTATAAAATTTTTGTAAATTATGTTATTGTTTATAACGTATTTAAATCATTTGAAATAAAAAAAAAAATTAAAAAAACCCTTAAGTTTCGTATCATTTAAATTTTCCCGCACAATTTTTTTTTAGGAAAATGGCAAAAATTTTAATTATTTAGGAGCCCCAGATATCGTTAGCCCAGGGTCCCCAAAGGTCACAGTCTGGCCCTGAGTACATCGATGGACCTCAAACGAGAAAAAAAACTACAGTACAGAAAATGAGGAGAATGTACAAAACTAGAGATGGGGTTATAGATATTTTTGAAGTGAGTTATTTATATAGAACTTTCAAACGCATATATTCTGAAGATATTTCGGCAAATTTATATGTACTTACCCAGTGTTCTGCTTGCAGATGTAAAAAATTTTATACCTGTTGAATTCAAAATGTGTAAAGCATTTTGAAGAAATTTCAATTGGGAAACTTACTCAGAATGAGAAATGGATGAACATATACTATTCAAAATAGTAAGAAAAAAAGCATAAAAGTACTAAGATAAGAACATATTAAATCTATATACACTGAAAAGCCAAAAAAACAAACAAAAAAAAAAAACTGGTACACCTGCCTAATATCGTGTAGGGCCCCCACGAGCACACAGAAGTGCAGCAACACGACGTAACATGGATTCGATTAATGTCTGAAATAGTGCTGGAGGTAATTGACACCATGAACCTTACAGGGCTGTCAATAAATCAGTAGAAGTAAGAGTGGGTGGAGATCTCTTTTCAACGACACGTTGCAAGGCATCCCAGATATGTTCAATAATGTTCATGTCAGGGGATTTGGTGGCCGGCGGAAGAGTCTAAATTCAGAAGAGTGCTCCTGGAGCCACGCTGTAGCAATTCTAGACGTGTGGTGTGCCACATTGTCCTGATGAAATTCCCCAAGTCCGTTGAAATGCACAACGGACATGTGAATTGGTGCAGGTGATCAGACAGGATGCTCACGTACCTGTCACCTATCAGAGTCGTATCTAGACGCGTATCAGGGGTCCCATATCACGTCCACTGCACACGCCCCATACCATCACAGAGCCTCCACCAGCTTGAACAGTCCCCTGTTGACATGTAGGCTCCATGGATTCATGAGGTTATCTCCATACCCGTACACGTCCATCATCTCTATTCAATTGGAAACGACACTTGTCCGATTAGGTAACGTGTTTCTTGGCATCAACAGTCCAATGTCGGTGTTGATGGGCCCAGGCGAGGCGTAAATCTTTGTATCGTGCAGTCAACAAGGGTACACGAGTTGGCCTTTGGCTCCGAAAGCCCATATTTATGATGTTTCGTTGAATGGTTCGCACGGTGACACTTGTTGGTGGCCAAGCATTAAAATCTGAAGCAATTTGCGGAAGGCTTGTACGTCTGTTTCGCTTAATGATTCTCGTCAGTCGTCGTTAGTCCCGTTCTTGCATGATCTTTTACGGCCGCAGCGATGTCGTAGATTTGATGTTTTATCGGATTTCCGATATTCACGGTACATTCGTGAAATGGCAGTACGTGAAAATCCAAAGTTCATCGCTACCTCGGAGATGCTATGTCCCATTTCTCGCGCGTACGCCGGCTATAGCATTATTTTCAAACTAACTTAAATCTTGATAACCTGCCATTGTAGCAGCAGTAACCTATCTAACAACTGCGCCAGACACTCATTGTCTTATATAGGCTTTGCAGACCGTAGCGCCGTATTCTGGTTCCATATCTCTTTATTTGTATACGCATGTCTGTACCAGTTTTTTTGGCTCTTCATTGTATATTTTAAAAAACATTTTATTTCCTCTGAGTGTGCCGATTTATTTTAAAATGTTTCCCTTTTAAGCATTAATTCTCCTCAACTAGACACGAAACATACTGACAAAGAATTTAAGAATGTAGAAAAATAAAAAAGATGAGAATAAATAAAAATTGTGTAGAATAAGTATGCTAAATAATAGACAACAACGGAATAATGTGGAAGAATTCAGATGTTACTTACAAATATATTCGACATATCTGATATACGATAAACAGTATCTCACACTTGTGATACACACATACATAAATAAAAATCATAATGGTCCATTTGTGATGGATGAGAGACATTATTGGACTCTTTCAGCTGAACACATAGCTGAATTCCTTCATCAATATTATCATATCGATGCAGACTTCCGCTATAGCTTCCGAGTGCATTGAAATATATGAGTCTATACTAATATGAATTCAATAGGTCTAGGCCTATTTATAGTAAGGAATGCTTCCAAAGTATTTCTATGTCTGATTTCAGCCATACATTTGAATGACATCTCTTAATGGCGTTATTTGTGCCTTTAAAATGTGTGTTCGCTCTCTTGAGATATTTAATAGAAGTGTATTCCATATTTTATTTAGGAATATTGAAAGCAATTATGAATAGATTCAGTTATCTGTAATATGCTCGATTTGTTTCCATGCTATTCACGCCTATGTAATTCAATGTATGTGTCATTGTAATACGCATAGACTATTATAGAGTTTAAGGCAAGTGTTCAGTAAGTTTTATATAAATATCATAAAATGTGAATGCATGTATGAAAAACAAAACAATGATTAAAAAAGCATACAAAAAGAAAAAGAATTAATTAAGTTCTACGAAAGGTCCTGAGACAAAGAAGGAGATGATATGAGTTGAAATAGAGCATTTCTATTTTTTTTTAAATTTATTCTTGGTTAGAAATTTTTTAATCTCCGCCTATGGAATGTATAAGTTTACCAACTATGAATGAAATAAAATAACAGAAGAAAAAGAAACGTATAATAAGAAAATATATTCGTTCATTTGGTGAAAGCATATATACTTTTTAACTTAACAGCATATTTGACATAATAAGACAAAACCATTGATTAGGTCACTTTTCGATATCATATACCTGCTAATACTATTTATTTATGTAAATTCGGAGCAATTAAATTTTTGAAAATTTTGATAACGAATTATGCACCAAAATATATTGTAGATAAAAACACAGGAGAAGCAAGAGCTGTAAGTATTTTATAATAATTTATAATGTTTCTTTTAATCTAATGAATGTGTATAGTTCACTAACAGCACTAACTCTAAACAGAATTAAAGGTTTTTCAATAATTATTGGAAAAAAATATTCCAATAGAAAAGCTTTCTTCCCATAAGAAAAATCAAACGCCTTACAAACCTGTATTAAATACTAGATTTGGAAAAGAACATACAAATGATAGTTTTAGAAGCAATTTCTATGTATATTTCATATAACATAAATTTCTTTAAAATAAAACAAATATACATATTGATTGAATTGATTGAAAAAGAGGCTACCAGTTTTATTAATGACAATAATAAAAAGAATTAGGTAACTGAAAATTAAATTTCATAATTCATCCTTTTAGAGCACTACATTTCAAAACTGGAAAGCACAATCATCTAATTGAGCTCCCTTGAGATTTGAAAATATTGGTTTCAGAGAAAAGGCAACAGGGAAAATGAAATTTGGAGCGACAACTCAATCCATTCATTTTCATTGCTTCACTCTTCACAGAAGAGCGAAAGGAAATTCTAATCATTACCAAGAATTCCTATCAAAACAAGTGAATAATGAATTCATCTCCAGACTTGTTTCCTGATCTGTCAATTGATTGATTAGCCTCCATGGAGAAGAGATGAGTCGAATAATTCACGTCCTGAGGTAAAAGGAATCCAATGAAATATACTACTCGGAATACATCCGAAAAGGATGAAATTCTTTCAAAAAAGACTCCAATCACCATTAATATTTATCTTGACATTCAATTTCTAGAGAAATTTAATCAAAATAAGGGAGTACAATGAAATGACTTACCGATCATTTCAACAAGTAGTTTTCTTTTGAAATCTGTGAATTTCATTTCAGCTCTATCGAACTTTTACTAAACAACCCCATTCGTGTTCTTCCGACGAAAGCTAATAAGCGATCCATATGTCATTTGTAACTCATAGATGCATGCTTCCAAAAATACCAATTCGTAAGAAAGCAGATGAATAGAGAATGCCTTTTGAAATTCGGTAAAAGTAAATATTGGATCACACATTAAATGCGTTAATAGTAGCCCCATTAAGACTTGAAGAAATAAACATTTCGACCTAAAAACTTGCTTTTTTTTCTTTGAAAGACTTTAGAATTGTTCCCTTTGTTTTTATCAATTGGTTGACATAAAAATAAACATGTTTAAGAGAAAGAAGTTTTAATTACAAAGATAAAATGGGGTATGTATTAGTTAGGAGATTATCATTTACTTTCAAATTGTCTATCAACAGTTTTGAATTAATTAATGAGACAATCGAGAAAATAATTAATGAATTTCCCATACCATTCGAAATCATTAATTTGTCAAGCTTTTCCTTTTTAATCTTTTACTTGTTTCTATGTGTGGTGCTTACCTTTCATATTTTTTAAACGACAGAGACGAGAGAAAGTTTGAATTTTAAAAGTTCTGATCAGACACATTAATGATGACCTTTATTGGGTTGTCATACTGAGTAGGAAAAGTGTTCAATGTTTCTTTTTTAAATAAATTTTGAACTTAAAAATCCCACGACCTTTATCAGACTCTAAAATACCAAGTCTGAACGTAAATATTAATTTTTAAAGTTAACGAAGCTTTTCAAACATTATCTTTTAAATGCAATAACCATGAAGAAATTTTAAAAAAAGTAAAGGAATAGATTTAAATGGAAAGCTAAGTAACGCGTACTTATTTTGAATAGAAACTTTTCTCTCAGTGTTTTTTACATGAATTAATAAATAATATCGCGGGTATTTGAAATAGGTGCCGTTTTTTAACTATCAGAGAGATTTTTTCTTTACCTTTATTTAAACATACAACTTTAAAGCATATTAGTGGTGTTTTAAATGTATGGTAAAAGGGAAAAGTAAAATGTTAAGGCTTTATTTAGTTGGGAAACAATATATTGCTATTATATCAGTAATTTTAAATCTTTTTATGCCCACATTTCTAAACGAAAAAAAAAAAAACAACTTTAAAACAGAAATTAAAGCTTAAAATTTTAACTTATTAATTTTCTAAATACAGTGGGTGTTCAAAATTAAGAGACTTTTCTGATTTGGTCGATTATCTCTAGAACTGGGACACATTTTAATGAAATTTGATTTGTACTTAGAGTTAATGTAATACAAAAAAAATCAAGAGTTATAATAGAACAAAATAAATCAGTTAATAGAGCGTATCGTCCCCTCTTACACATATACAAGCCTCTCACCGTTGATTTTATAATGGAAATAAAGGAGTTAATGAGTTCATGTGACAATTGATCCCACTCGTTCAGCAATGCTGTTTTCGTGCTTCGGATGGTTCTCGGAGGGGTTTTGCTAGTTGTAATTGTCCTCTACAGAGGTTTCCAGGTATATTCTTTTGGCCAATCCCTTCAGCGAATATCTTCACTTTCCAAAAATTCCTCGACCATATGAGCTCTATCTGGCTTACCTGTATCGTCCATGAAAATGAAATCGGGGTCAACTGCACTCCTGAAAAGACGAACATAGGACTCCAAAATCTATATAGAACCAAGGCCCTGTACCTCATAGCAGTCACAGTGCATCTTTCAAAGACACGGAGGTGTGTAGAGCCATCCAACGAGATACCTGCCCAGACCATTAAGCCTCCACTGTCATCATGGTCGATTCTTTAAAACTGGAGGGCGTGTAGAGAGTTCTTGGTTCTTCCCATTGAAAGTATGGCGAGAATCACAGGTTAAGCTGAACCGATACTCATCAGTGAAGAGAACGGACGCCCATTGATCCATGTTCTAATCTCTATTATCTCTGTACCATCTTAAATGGACTCATCCACTTGCAGACGAAACCAACAAAGAGGTTTCTTGCAAACAGCCTTCTCATGAAGTCTCCCTTGAAACTCGGGGGTTCCAGTGGCCGCATACAACTCACAAGAGAGCTGAGATGCTGTAGCATTCCTGTTACGCCTCGCTTTAATGGACAAAGGGTGAGCTTCTGTAAACGTCGTGGCTCTTGGACGACCTTTCCCAGGTTTTGCCTCGACGAATCCGGAATCCTGAAATAGTTTCTATAAGTTGAACACGATGCTCGGTGCTAAATTGAATTCACTGTAAATCTGGATTTGAGATAGGCCTGCTTCTAGATTACCCACAATGCACTACCTCATTTCATTATCTAAGCGTTGGTGGTTACTCATTTTTACTGTTTGAATTTTTATATAACCGATAGTTTCAAAACAACACGAAGAGATTTTGACACGCACGCTTATAAATCGTATTCTCCATTAGCTCCACCCTCACAGACGTGTACGATTACGTATTCGACGTACAAGATTTGCATCTTTGTTTCGAAGCAATATTTTTTTCTTTTGTTCAACTCTTTTCATGAAATTGGACAAAGCATACAAATTCTCTTAATTTTGACATCAGTGTAGCTTATACATTGTGCCTCCAAAATTCAGACACACTGTTTTATAGTAACCAACTTAACTATATATTCAATAAATTCAAATTTCTTTACTGGAAAAATTGGGTGTGAATTATATAACTACAGAAAATTATAATATAGAAAAGCGAAGAAATTTTTTGACAAAAAATCATAAAAGTAATAGAAATATGTATTTTTTAAAAATTCTATTAATAATATCAATGGGAGAAAAAGTTTAATAAAAAAAGTAAGATATATATATGTACAACCTCTGATAATAAAGTTCGGTGAATAGTCCTGTAACATTAATGTAGATGATATATTAACGAGAGAAAGTTACCTTAATGTTCTTCAAAATAGTCACCTCCCATAACTATGCACCCATGAGATCTGCTATACATGTCCTGGAAACTTTGCAAGAAGTCTTCTTTTGATATGGAGTTCAAAAGCCTCGTCACGTTTCGTTGGATGTCAGAAATATCGTTAAATCCCTTTCCTTTTAGAGCGAGTTCGAGTCGTGGGAACAGGAAAAAATCTGGAAGATTGAGATCTGGCTAATATGGTGGATGTTCAATTTGGGGGGGGGTGGGGTTTGGCCAGGAACTGTTTCACGATATTGGCTGTGTGAGGGCGAGCATTGTCGTGAACAAAAAACCGTGAACCTTGTTGTGTGTACTAGGGTCGTACCATGCGTAGACGTTTCAAGAAACGAGTCAAAATTTCAATGTACCTTGCAGCATTCATCGTCCAGCTATCATGCGCATAGTTAATTGACGATCTTTCGTGATTAATTTACTCATTTTGTCAATGTTTTCATCACTGACGAAGGTCACCAGTCTTTCGCTATGGGGGTTGTCAGAAACACTTTCCCGGCCTTCTCGAAAACGGATCAACTAATCGTACACACACTTCAGGGACAATGCTTGATCTTCATAAACACGTACCAGCATCGAATAAGTTTTTGTCGGTGTCTTGTCAAGTTTAAAACAAAACTTTAAATTGATCTTTTGTTCGTTAATTTTCCTGTTCTCAGTTAAAAACCAATGCGCTAAACAAGCACTTAGTGAAACTAGTCATACACGGAACACAAACAACGCTTAACTGAACAACGGTGAGGGTAGATGGTCAACATCTGCCGCTACGCTTGTGCAGCGTTTGTTTTGCCAGTGTCGCCGGATCGGCCGTTATGACTTCATTCATCTAACTTTATTTTCAGAGGTTGTATATATATATATATACAGAGAGAGAGAGAGATGTATACATATCAAAAATCTCTGAATATATAATACACATAACATCATAAATATACAAAAAAAAGAACCTAATCTTAAAATACTCATTTTACATGCATTTTTTAAAATACTTAAATGAAACACAAGCGAATTGTGATTTTAAATGTTTTTACAGTGAATGAAATACTACATCAATAAATTACCAATCAGAAAGTTTACGTATTACTCAGAAGATTTAAATTAATGAAGTGACAACTACAGAATATATACACTGCTGGCCACCGTAAATGCAACACCCTGAAGGAAGCATGCAAATAACATGAAATTTACAACATGCATTAGCGGAGGTGAGATATGCAAATGATTAGAATTTCAGGGCAGACACACATCACGCTCGCCTGTGGCGCCACCTCAAAGCGCTATTTAAGGCTTGGAGATTTCGACGATTTGAAATTCGACAATTGTGTTTTTCTTGTGGTTTTTTGAAAAAACGATCAGTTATGTCTGGTAGAAAACAGCGATCAGCTTTTGATCAAGTATCCGAATTCGACAGAGGAAGGATAGTGGCCTACCGAGATTGTGAATTATCTGTCAGGGAAATCGGAATTCGTGTTGGAGGAAACCAAACAACTGTAAGGCGGATATGTGACCGTTAGATGCAGGAGGGTACGACGGACCGATGTGGTTGATCGCATCCACCTCAGTGCACCACTTCACGTGAGGACAGGCAAATTGTGCGCATGGCAGTGACGGATCGCTCAATCACATCAAGAACCATAGCACATCACATTGAGTGTAACACATCATTCAGTATCTGCGCGTACCATTCGACATCGTTTACAGCAGAGTGGTCTGTCCACAAGACGTCCATTGCTTGGTCTACCCTTGACGCAGAACCACAGACGTCTCCGCCGCCAATGTTGCGATGAAAGAAATATGTGGGTGGCAGAATGGAATGAAGTTGTGATTACTGACGAGTCACGCATGTGTCTGCAACACCACTGCAACACCACTGGTCGAGTCTGGAGACACCGTGGAGAGAGGATGCTGAACAGCTGCGTTATGCACCGCCACACTGGTCCTGCACAGAGTATTATGGTATGGGGTGGTTTTGGATATCATTCTCGCACAATCCTCTAGTACGCATTGCCGGTACTTTAAACAGCCAGCGCTACATCTCCGAGGTGTTGGAGCCAGTTGTCCTTCCTTACCTTCAGGGCTTGGCCACAGCCATATTTCAACAGGATAATGCGCGACCACACGTAGCACGCATTGTCCAAAGGTTCTTCGTCAATCACCAGATTGAATTGCTTCCCTGGCCTTCTCGCTCTCCGGATCTTTTGAAGATAGAAAACATGTGGTCCATGGTTGCTCAACGATTGACCTAGATTACAGCACCAGCTGCCACACCAGATCAACTTTGGCAACGTGTGGAAGCTGCTTGGTCTGCTGTACCCCAAGAACACATCCAAAGTCTCTTTGAATCAATGCCGAAGCGTGTGGCAGCGGTGATGTCCAACAATGGCGGCTACTCGGGCTACTGATTCAAGTAGGAATCACACTTCACAGAAGTCTATAAATTTAATTTGATACTTGGTCAACATGTTATCAACAAAATAAATTTTGTTGTGCTATCTCTTGTCTTTCGCTGGTGTTGCATTTACGGTGGCCAGCAGTGTATATTCTTAATTTTTTATACAGTATTTGCTTCTAACTATCAAAAAATTATTCATGAGCTAAAAATACGAATTAAGTTATCAAAAGGAATTTAAGTTTTCAGAATGTATACAATAAGCAAAAATGTAACGATATGCAACAACCAAAAAATTCGATACACAACATTTCATAACGTTGTTTCGGAATGAATGCTGTATGTGATGTGTTCGGACAAAAAAAAAGGACAACGATTTCTACTAAAATGTTTCAATATGAAACGAGATATTTCCGCAGTATCGATGAATGAGAAGTTACATTTTCGTGTCGCACGATCATTTCGTGTATCCCAATCGATTTTTGTACTCGGGTCCGCCAAGAGTCGAACAGATTATGTTTGGCTTCGAACGCTTGTGTGTGGACACTTCAATGGGTTATTGTGGAGATTTATGACATAACATGCAGTTTTGCTTACGCAGACAATATTTCTTCATTTGATTTATTTATTGGCCTGCCGTTGAAAGGGTAAACTATTTGCCCCGTTATATTTCAGAATGCTTACGTCTAAGGCTACCAGGTATTGATAGGATATTGGCTTCATGGATTTTACTTTCGATTTAGAAGAATGCAGCATTTCGAAAATATGAGAGCCTTAAGTTTACCAATTGACTTTTTCATCGTTTCAATGCTAAAATCGATAAAGTGTCACATAGAGAATATCTGAGCCTCTCAAATGTGATACAGAATGACCTCTTTATGATGGATAAACATAAAATAAGAGTAAAGTTTCGTACATGTTCTGTAACTTAGAAGACTTCATCAGTTAGTTTATAGCTTTATGTAACAGCAAACATTAAAAAAACTTAGCGGTTGTAAATTTTAGACATGAACACATTCAAAAAATACTCTATGTTTTAAAATTTCATTGTATAAAATTTTTGGCTTAATAACGACAAGTAAAATGTGTACCTGATAACTTTTTTTTCTCAATTTACTAAAAAAGAATCTAGAAATAGTCTTTTATTAAGTATAATTGAAATATATGTAAATAAAAATTTTGAAATTATGTTATTCACTTTCATTAATATTTTAAGATAACGTGAATCGAATTGCAACAGAAGTACTAGAAACACATATTAGTAACAAAAAGAATGAGTATATTTTTTAAAAAAATTGTTTATAAATAGTAATTATATATATATATATATATATATATATATGAGTGGTAGCGTATTGCGCTTCCACACCACTGGTCCGGGTTCTATTACCGAGCTGGGCAAGGTCGACTCAGCCTTTCATCCCTACTGCAGTGGGTCTATAAATGAGTACGAAACTTGCTTGGGGACTTAAACATTGGGGGTCTCGCTTAAGACTGACCACCTGATCGGGACATCTGCTCACGCACCTCAGCCCTCAATGGTCACGTCTAATGGAATGGGCACAGTAGGCCCTGGCCCTCATGGGCTGTTGCGCCATTGAATTTGAGAATATATATAGATATGATTAAACATTACTTTTCCTTAAAAATACTTTACAACTCCTTAATAACTAGATAATACTCGACATCTCCCTTTGAAATTATCTTGTAGAAATTTTAAACAACTTACCCATTCAAACTATCTAACATTTTGAATTTTTCTAAGAAAAAACCATTTAGAATTTTTTTTTAGCCTTATTTAATAATTTTTACTTCTAGAATAAGGACTGCTTTGAAATAGTGATGGCGTAAACATTTTGTTGGATAAATAATCTGCAACAAAGTATATGAGCATAACTTTAAAAAAAAAAATTATTCAATAATGATGCACTAAAAACGAAACAAGGTTAATATATTGAATTTTTAATTTTATAATATAAATCCTATAATACCTTGTCATGCTGACATATACTTTCAGAATTTACTCCACCAGGATGGATTTAAAAAATAGGTTTCAAAATATTTTCTGCTTCGCCGGGATATAGATGAACTCAGTTGAAAGAGATAGTTTCTTACATTTTAATACCTAAACAGATAACAAGTCCGGATGTTACCATGCTATGCGTATCTAAGGAAATGGGTTTAAAATAGAATTTCAGAGTTGGTTCAAACACATCTCATTGGTTAGACCAGTATCGTGGGTAAGAAAATTGGGTTAAAATTAGTTTTCAGATTGAATTCTTGAAAATCAAAGAGCAAAATTACAGTTTTCACTAATCCCGAGTTTAAAAATGACTTCTATAACATCCAAAATCGGACAACATATTGTAGAATAAAAGAAGGAATAGTAAAATGAATGAATTTAACTGTGAATGGCCCTGGACCATTCAAGTTATGAGTAATTGCTTCGTTACGTTAATAAATATCGATAGTATTTCTTTCAAAATACTGTTTTTCAAAGCGATATTATAATTATTAAAAAACAAGTTTACATTTATTAAAGCACTTAATATAATAAAACATGTGTAATATTTGTAGTTTTGTAAAAAAACTGTAAGGAAATCGAAGTTCTTAAATGACCCACGGGATTTTTATACTCTTGCTCGACAATGCTAATTTAAATTTAAAAATTATTTTTGGAACCAATGTTCCATAGAGTTATTCCAAGTTTTCAACAGAGAATGAATTCCTTCTCTGTATAAAAAAAATGGATTTTATACGCAACAATCCAAGTCATTCTTATCCCAAACAATGATAAAATAGGCCAGGAACATTAAAATTACTGAGAAATAAGAGAATAGTATTTTCACATCCAAGTACAGAAATATCTCAACAGTATCTCCATAATATACTTTTTTCTCTATAATAATGATAATAATAATTTAATATTATTATTATTATTACGGAGATAAAACTTTTCAGAAGAAATTTTTGGAAATCTATCGTCCTAATGAAATGTTAAGATTTTTTAAAACCTAAAGTGGGAAAAATGAGACTCTTACATCTTTCAAATAAGTACAAATAAAAAATTTTTTCACGGAATCAATGCATATTTATTCAGATGAAAAATAAATCAATCTGCAACGTAGCTTACAAAGAAAACCATGAAAAGTGATAATTTGCGAAGAAGGAATAACTGAACCCTTACAGCTTGGTCAATTCCTTTCTTTGTTACCGGTACGTTTTTAATAACTATCCTGCAACTTAATTGCTCATCCATGAAATTAAAGAGACCGTAGTCGCGCGTATTCGTCATTCGTTTGTGGAGAAGAGTTAAATATGTCATCCTTATGTTTTCATAAAGCACACACAAAAAAAAAAGCCTTTAAAGACGCATGAAATGATTTCTTAGAAACAATATAGAATTATTGTGCTTAATTTCATAAATCAAGGTGAATGTTAAGTTCCAAAGATCTATTTTTACAAAGGGACATATCTAAAGATGCTTATTCTTAGAATCTCATTCCCAACCAAAAATTGATAAAAAATATAATATTCGTTGGAGAAAAACTGAATTCGAAAAAGAATAATAATAAAAAAAGAAAAACAGTGAGACATAATCTGTTGAGAAATAATTATTTATGTAAAATATAGTTACGTACCCAAAACTATATATTACAACTTAGTATCTATTTTAATAAATTTAAAATAATTATTTTCCAGTTACGGAATGCCTTTTGAATATAAGAAAAAACTCGTTAAGTCCCAACTTGCGCAATATCTTACAAGTTATCATAAATGCGATAGAAAGAAATGAATATTTTATTGGGTTGTATTAATAAATTACTACGAGCTCTATTTAGTATTTCCGGAAGCACGTATTGCAAATACATACAGGTTATGATTTAGAAGTATTTTATATCTCCTTAAAACTAGAGTCTGTGAATTATGTTTTCACCCTAGAGGAATTAACTCGTTTTGTTAAAACAGTGGTTCTCAAACTTTCACTACTGGCGACCCAATTTTCAATCATAATTTTTATCGCG